>JAZHYW010019564.1:0-11301 GCA_037355805.1 Ixodes ricinus | reverse complement strand
TTGACTGTATTGTTTTGATTTTTATACTGGTAAAAGTAGGATATGCGCAAATAATAAAGCAAGCAAAAACAAAAAAAGATCTATGATTTCCAAGATGAGCTTGATTTTTTGACTCGCATGTCTCTAAGCCTCAAAGGCACTTCGTTTTATTGAAGTGCATTTACATGAGTGGGGGTGGAATTCATCATACAATATTTTACACTAAGGGTGTTGAGTAACAATTTGGAAGAACAAACGTCACATTTTTCCTGGAATATCCACGTCCAATATGTCACTAACAACGCAAATCGACTTTTGGGCTCATCTCAAACACTAAATTTTCGCTTGTTCCCCTTTGTTAAAACTACTTCTCTATAAACCCTAGTTCGTCCTAAACTTAAATAGGCAGCTTCTATCTGGAACCCGGTATTACCCTTGCATCAGCTGTCGAATGTATTCAGAACGTTCAGCTCGTTTCATTCTTTCGAACTATCATTGCACAGCCAGTCTAACTTCCATGAAATCGCCCCTCTCCTTGCCTGATGTCTTCTTCCGAAGAACAATATCTCGTCTATGTTTATTTCACAAGATTTCTGACTCTCACCCCCGCTCTCCGTCAAGCATTGTTTTTAGTACCACCGCACCTATCATCGCGTGTAGACCATGACCTAAAGGTAGGGATTCCCTCGATTGCAGCACCCTCCACTTTTAATGCCTCTTTTCAACCCCAGACCTCTATTTATTGGAATTGCCTTCCGCGCACATATAGTCTCAATAACTAACACTGTTGATTTTAAAAATGTTATTACCAACTTTTTAACAGATGTTGCGTAGCACGTGTTTTTTTGCCTCACTAACTATATTACTTTTTATGCGTTTTGAGTAACTGCCCACTCCCTCTGTATGGCCTTTGGGCCCTGAGATAATAATAAATGAAATGAAATGAAAATAAAATATGCACATAAAAACAAGTATAAAAAATATTTAAAAAAAAACCAGTGAGCATTACATTTTGAATATTCAAAAGCACTTAGTTGAAGTGTGCTTTTGTAAAGATCACGTGAACTTAGCCTTTTAGCTTCTAGTGTGATTCTTTCAAAAAGAGTATTCAAGTTGTTAAAAGGTAGAGAAAGCAGAGAATTTTGATATTTGTTCTTGCGAAATGAAGGTACCACCTTGATTTTTATGCTCATGGCCCAAAGAGATGTACGATTCTGGCTGACAGTAATGTGATTTAAAAGAAGAGGAATGGTAAATTTAGTGTGTAAAAAGACAAGACAAGCATGTTTATTGCTTTCATTCATTCATGGGGAGCAAAAGACCCAGATCTGATTTTTGTGTATGAACGACTGATCGTCCCAGAGTATCTCGCATGACATAGAAACAAAATGATATATTTTGGACCAATCTCAAGTTTGCTATTGAAATGTATGCTTGACAAGGCCACCGAGTAGAGTTAGCATCGTTCAACTCTGGGAGCATGCAGCTGCTCTATGGAGGAGCTCATTTCACTACTCAAGCCAAAGGGATCGTGGGCTGTTTCAAGAGACCCTGACAAATCAGCTTCTTATTATGTCTCTGCTAGGTCTCTGCCACAGACGCACAGAAAGAGCGCGACACTGTCAGCACGTAACAGGCGATCGCCGGTTTTTCCAGTTTTTTCTTGTAGAAACCAAGGGATGTCATCCAAGTTATTATTGCTACGGAAAGAGCTTATTTAGTTCTATAACAAGGGCGAGCAAAATCAGTGCTCGCTAATACTATTTAGAAGTAAAATGTGAAAATGCGCCTGATGTCGTGTTCGGCGGCGAACAGTGTCGTGCGATGTGTGCACCTGGGCGGGAAGCTGAAGACACCTTAAAAAAAATAGTTACCGACTGATTTTGACATGTTGCAGCTCGCTCATTACAAATATCACAACTGTTTGATCTAAAATAATCACTAAACGTAGAAAAAGCAAAGGGAAACAGAAGCGATTTCCGCTGCAGTGGCACGCCATTGGCTAGTCACGTGCGACACGCTCACCACGTCATAAAAGGTCCATCTCTATTCTCGCTTGCTCCGTCGCTCGCGGAAGTAGTCGGTGCCGAGGCTTCTGCTCTTGTAAATTGGGTTCACCTCTGAGTTTTCTAACTTTTTTCAGTGGATCCGAGAGGGGAATGTGTCCAGAGGGGACCCGCGACTCTGACAAAGTATTTGTTCCTAGATATGTTATGCAAGCAGAGAAATGACCCCTCGCAGCAATACAGGCATACGCGAAGAACCGCTTGTGCCGTACGCGACATGGCCAGCTTCATACATTCTGGAACGTACCGGACTGCTACTTTTTGTAACGTAAAACGTTGACAACAAATGGAGCAGTTATTGACGGAATGCATCAGGCCGGAGAAGCTTGACCTTCCTCAAACGGCCATCAGAGGACAAAAATTCGGTACAGAACGGCCTTCGCGGCTTGGCAGTCGCGGGACACGTGAGCTTCCCCCTGAAAGGAGACGGGTGATGAGACAGGGCTCGTCGCTCTTGCCACCGCAATGCAGCCGCGTATCACGTGAATAGCTACGCAGCGGTCCCCATCCTTCTGACAGTGAACCCTCCGCTTGTCTGTCATGCGTTATTTCTTTTTCCATCAGTTATTATGCAATTGCAGCTTTAGAAAAAGTGGAGATGTGTGCCTGGCAGCTCTCAGTTTTATGTCGGACCCATGAAAGCTTCCTGCTCCCTCTACATTCACACACTTCTCCCAAGGTCTGTTGACTGCATTAGACCAGTACCAAGCATTATCATCGTTCGATCACATTTGTACCGGCATCACACACTTTGTACGGAAAACACTGCTTAACATGTAAAATAAAGAACTCAATTACAACAGATCGTCAGATGTTTATATCTCCAAAAAGCACTCCTAAAGAGAATATGAACCATCTGGAAGGAAACTGTAACAAAATTTATGTTTATGTTTAAAAAATATGACCTCGGATAGTATCAGCAACTGTAAAAAGAATTCCATGTTAAAACAAGTTGTTTCGTGAAAGTCGCATGAAGAGTTACATGTACCAGTTATGACAACAACCCGTCCTCTTCCAAGTGACTGGGTAGCACAGTAGATTAAAACAAAAGAAAACAATCTTGGGTAGCGGGTCAATCCGGGTAAATATGGTCACTTGAAAAATATAAAAAGAAACCAAAACTAAAACGCTAATATAAGGCGGATAACACACACGAGCCACTGAAGCCCTCTATTTGGCTACAGGATTGCGGCTTTTCCAGTACACTGCACGCAGACTAATAACGTAATAGCTTTTTTCTAGAACAGTCAACCTATAATTCCCACCTAGCTTAGTCTCCTTTACGTGTGCCTTTTAATGCGCGGAATTGCCTTCTTACCTTCAAAGATAGTCGTCACAGCGTTGGGTTCTGCGAGCCTTCTTCAGACCCAAAACCCATGCTTACATTGTTTTCTATATGCGCCGTCCAGAACACGTTCCAAACAAAAAACAGTGCACTTGCTCAAACTCGTCTGTTTGCATAGCAGGAACCCAACCCTTTGAAATCTCGGTGTCGGAGTAAAAAGGACGGTAAGCGGAAAGAACTGTAGACAAACGGTGTTTGTATAAGCTCAACCGGCCATACATGAGTACGGCAAGGTGCAGCAAGCGCGAGTCAGTTGCTTCAGTGTCAGGAGAATTCGGCAAACCCATAAACCAACAAGAGAGCTATCAACACATCAGGCGATTAAGTCAATAGCACGACTGGTCAATGGATAAAAGCAAGCACTGTGCAACAGTAGAATGATGACGGCTCGAAAAGTCAGTAGAGCAATCACGATAGAAGCGCGAGCTAGCCGCGGCGGGGTCCTCCAGACCGGACCTTTTGTGACGCTCTGCTGTCGGGCTTCAGACTTCCTACTCCCTTCTGTTTTGGAGGGGCGTGGCTTCAGCACTACTCTGAAGGCACTTTTCTGATTAATCTTTTCTCATAATTAAAACCGCTTCAGCTTCCCTTTAACCCTCTCATGCATGAATTATAATCACTATATCAGAAAAGTTTTATACCGTGTTGTGGCATTCATGTGAACCGCCAATGATGTAAAAAATGTCTAAAAAAATTCAACCCTATTTACAATAGCAGAACTTACATGTCCTCATTTGAGGACAATGTGCATTCCAGTGGTCAAGTGATTCAATTTCTGGTATTTGTGCAATGGTCATTTTAATCAAAATAATGAGTATATTCGGGCTAGAACACGTTAATACTGCTTCATTTCTGTTCCACAATGCTAAAGAAGCAGCTCTCAGCAAAAAAGACGAAAGTGAACATCTCACGAGGCTTGAAACTCTTCAAAGCACTCAGGGCAGAGAGGAACATCGCAACGCCCACAGGTGTACCGCGTCTTGCTGCGACAGTTCTTACTGCGACAGCGCTGCGCATTCTTCAGAGTCATTTTTCTGGGGTAATGTGCACCACCGTCAAGCCTCTTGTCAAGCGGCACCTCATGCTTGGCCCGTTTTTTCACCGGCTGCAGAGGAGAGGACTTCTGCCGAGACCTTTTCATTCAGCTAAAGACACTGAAGAGTTAGTAAGACAAAATATGCAAGCGTAGCTCAAAGTTTTTCGCGCGCAAATGCCGGAAAGCCCGCGAAGCGGAATGAGAGCAAAGCAGTGTTCCTGCATGGTGTCCCTATTTGAGGACAGATATAGCGGGCATCAAAAGAAAAAATCGGGAGAAACTATCTCAAAACTTTCATTGCTAATACATAAAGTGTGTCTAGAACAATCTGAAAACAATTTTCCTTGCAATTTTGATACAAAGTTTTGCTAGTAAAAAATAATTACTTTTACGAACTGTTGCATATGGCTTCTCCATGAATGAAGACGAGGTACGATGCCCTCTGTGCGAGATCCGGCAAGTGCTGCCATCTGTCGGCCGTCTAGGAAAGCTTTTTCTGTCCTCATTTGAGGACACCATGCAGGAAGGCAAGGCATGAGAACATATTCTGTTGAGAAAAAAAACTAAAAACATCTGTCCTCATGTGTGGACGTGATGCATGAGGAGGGGTTGGTGGTGTGATCTTGTGCTAGCAAAAATATCACCGAAACTTAGCTGAGTAGAGAGTTGCAGATGCTTTGGAAAAAGGCTTAGTGCTCTCTTGGGCAAAAATGCTAACAATGATAGAATAGAGAAAATTAGTTATTGATGGGATGGAAAAGTGCGGTTCTGCACTATCAGATGCACAATAATCGTTATTTTGTAGAACGTTGGAGGTCGAGTACCTACTGTAGTGATGCGGCACAAAATATACCTAGCGGTTGTAGAAATACTACTGCTTTTTATCCTACCGATGAATATGAAGTTTTTTCGGCGATAAATAATTTACGCCAACAATCACGGTTGCGATGCCAGATAAGTATAAACATCAAACCGTGAAATTTGCTGTTACGACTCACAGCATTCCTTTGTTTAACACATATTTATGTGCCTTGCTCTTTCAAGTCAGGGTGTATCAGCTCTCACAGGCATGACAACAGCAAAAGTAAGCAGTGCTAACCCAAAAGAGCAGGAGACAGATGGCGCATGGAACTGTCGCCAACACTCCATTCTGTTATACATAAAAGCATTGAAAAGCTTATGCACTCAGGATTACAAACTTCTCAGATCATCATAATGTATTAATGGAAGTCCTCCGTTTGGACTGAGGTACTGGTTTTACTGAGTCTGCCGAGTACTGCTTTATGCCCAAAGAAGTGATTGGATGATGTCTTTTAGAAAGTCACGAAACAATTGGCGTTCACGCTTGACACTTTACCAACAAAGATGATTGATTCACCATGTGTACTTCTGTGATAATGCTATCTTTACGTATCAACTGGGTATCATTTCTCATTGTTAAGGCCATGTCTGAGAACCGTTGCAACATGTCTTAGCATACGGCATGGGTCCTCTTTCCTTCAGCGTTACTATCAGTTGGTCCCCAAAAGGCATATCTAGGTCCCCTTTATTTCTTCTTTATATCTGTGCCATAGTTGCTATTGATCTCCCCAGGTAGATTTCAATATTTATGCAGCTGACAAGGGCTATGATCGTTCTGATGCAAATAATAGACATCTTATTGGCAAAACAAATGCTATACCTTTCAAATACTAAAACGCAATTATTTTAAGGTACAGCTTCTAAGAATAAATAAGCTTGTAAGAAGCAAGCCTGTGTAGTATCCTGAATCGGATATTCAGCAACCTAAACAACCTGCTCTTTACGAAGTAAACACAACGATTATTCGGAATATGTTGAATGCAAAAACTCTTGGTGTATTTTTGCTTGTCACCCCATGTCTTGGAGCGACCATATTAGACAGATCGCCCGCACTCAACCTGTACTAGAAAAGAGGGTGTGTAACAATAAACAGAAACATTTTACCCACTGGGTACGTCACATCAACTTTTCGCACCACGACTCTGTCCGGCAATGCTACCACGTTGTCATAATCATGAGGGTCTGTCAACGTGCAATGAACCTAAATTTAGCAGATGTGCAAAAAACTCTCCACGAGCACGTAGCTAATGTCTCTTCATCCTCTCCCATCACTTACCAGCTGATTGATACTCCCGCACGACTTGTTCAAAACCATTCATTCACAACGATTAATATTGAACATTCCAGTCTGCCGCTTGGCGCGGCAAAATATGATACTTTCACGCTGTTGCGGATCTTCATTTTGTACAGAGTCCATTTCAGCCAAACACGCCGGACCCTACCCACAACAATTACGGCATCCACGCAATCGTACTGAGGGCGTCAAATTAAGCATGCATCTTCGAGCGACTGAATCATACTAACGCTCGTAGGAATCAGATCTTGTCGGCGAAGAAATGATATCTCCTGCATCGCATATGCCAATGACGTACCTACACTTGCCATTTATTTCAGCAGCCAGTGTTGCTCAGCCCTGTGAGTACCAAAGGCAGCCAAGCTGCAAATGGCAACACCTCGCTGGTTTTCCCCACCATTGATGCAGGCAACAGGCAATGTTGCAATGTTTCAACGAGCGCTACGCTGCAGAACCCGTACACCGTACATCCGATCTGACCAACCAGCGAGTCTGCATATGGCACACCAGTCATGCAGATAGCCTGCAGCACCCCCTGCCTTGCCACAACCCTATCCCCTCCCTTCTGTAACGCTTGCATTTCTGTTTTAATTTTTCTATTTGTGCTATTTATTTTTGTTTTATTGGTAAGAATGAAAGAACCGCACACTGAGAGTCGATCACAAAAAAAGTGCATCGCTTTGGCTCAAAAGCATTTTCTGCTGACGTCGGAGGGAAGCACCCATTGTGATTGCCTGCAAACTAACGTGCTGCCATCTGCTGATTGTTTCTGCTCAATCGAACAAGTTTAGTTAGCAGACTGACGCTGCTGGCAGGAATTTGGAGTTCTTGATTTCTAACTCTTGGGAAAATTCGTTCTGTAAAGTTGGGATATTGAAGATCACCTTTATGCAGCTCTGGTAGATCCTAGTGCAATATGTTGAGAAACAGAATTATGCGGTCCCTTCAAACAGCCAGCGATCCCTTTCGGCTCACGCGATGTTCACTGCGTCATTGTGACTGCAACGGATGTGCGTGGCATTATGTCGGCAGGAGGCGTCTGAACGTGCACCCGAACCAGGCGCTGTTCCTCCTGGTGAACGAGCGCAACATGGCGCCTGTCTCGGCATCCCTCGGCGACCTGTACGCCCAGGAGAGAAGACGAGGACGGGTACCTCTACCTGGTGTATGCGTCTCAGGAGGTTTTCGGCGGGCAACACTGACACGCCGCACCGTCTGCTGCGTGCCGACCCGGGTGCCTTTGTCAAGCGAAGAGGAGAAAGCGGACGACGAGGCCAACAGGATTTTGAACCCGACGGAGAGCAAGCACTTGCGGGGAAGGGGGGGGGGGGCGTCTTTGCAGCGTTTCGACCCAACGGACATTGCTGCGATCGTGTTACGCAGATGTTTTGCTCGTACTCAAATTCACCCCTTGCCAACACAGTACACAAAAGTTTACACTTCAGTGGAACCCTATGGAATACATTGACAGGGACACACTTGTGTGCTAGGAAAGCTGCAACTCTACCACTGATTTACTCTTGAGAGTATGATAATACATTAATCCTATGGCAGAAGAGTATCCAAGACCTTTGGAGCATCTAAGGCTATAAGCCTTGAGGACAGCAGCATTGTTGGAAGGCTCGGTTCGGACATTGTGCCAGTAGCAACTCAGATTGGTGTCAGGTCCCCTCTTTGTCTGGTTCGCTGACTCTGGCACCATTGATGCTGTGGCATAAGAACCATGACAGGAACCCGCCCTCGAGGATTCAAACCCTCAGTTGGTGTTTTAGCTTGCAGAAGATGACTGGAAAACTAAACTGGGCCTAATGTGGCTAAAACTAATGAAAGATAAAGCTTGATTAGCAGTGTGAAATAAATATGAAGATGATTTAAATCGAACCAGTTTCACAACTCTGATTTAAATCTAACCTTTCCCACGAAACTAATGCCCAAAATATATTTTTATTAACCGTGCATTTCTTTTGTATTTAAATTCAAGAATAATCTAGCAAGAATTATGTGAGTCTGAACACAAGAAAAAAAATGCTCTCCTCGGTAAATCAAAGGTTGAGCTTGATTTCTGCCTTCCACTTTGTTCGTCAGCTACAGAACATCATATTGCCACTGGTAAAAAATCAGCAGAACCCATCCTTTGGGAATGATTATCTACGTTAATGCGAATAGCATCAAATGGTGCGGAGTTATGCGCGTTCGTCAGGTGGCCGGCACACTCTAGATACGCCAGCCCACTCTTGAGGCGATTCTAAATTTGTTGACACTTTCACAGCCCTGCGCACGATCTCCGCAGCCCAGCACGTGCGTTTGTGTCACTTAGGAAGGCGAGCAAAGCACGCGCCATACGCACAAACACTCAAAATGGTACCGACCAGACTTTCTGGCGTCTCAGTTAGTCTCAACCAACGGTACTCTAAACGGTTGTTTATATCTTTACCATAGGACGCGCCTTACAGCGCTGTCACAGCTACCGGTGCGCGCGCGTTCTATGCACGAGGGCTCATTCCGCTCTCGTGAGGCTGAGCACGGCTGCTACATCACCCTCTCCCGAGCGCGGGAGAGGGTGAGCTAGGGGCAGTGCTAAGCCTCACGAGAGCGGAATGAGCCCTCGTGCATGGACACGCCAGCGCGCCATGGTAAAGATATAAACAAGCGTTTAGAGTGCCTTGAATGACTGCCTTCATAGCTCTGTGGTTAGCGCGTCTGCCTGCTGATCAAAGGGTCAACGGTTCGAATCCCAGCCGGCGCCGGTCTTTTTTATTTATTTATCGACCCGCGGCGTAAGAGGTTAGATAGCCAGATAGATATATACAGGGTGAAACAAGGAGACGGCAGGCTCTTTAAATCGACCGGAAAATTCGGTTTCTTAACCTATCGCGCTACGACTTTGTGCAGCGTTGCCCACAGATGGTGCATTTTTTTCGTAAAATTTGCAAAGAACGAACTTACCTGAGGAAAAAGTAAAGAAAGAAAAAGGCTTAGCTCCTATGGAAACGCAGCGACGCCACCGGTCTTCAAACAACACGGCGCCGTTTCGCACGGGAGACAAGAGATGGCGCAAGAGGTCGCGACGCCAACTGCCGCCAACGAACGAGCAGACGACGCCGAGTGCCGGCGTGTTTAGCAGACAAGGAACTGCAGTTCCTTGTTGTTACCGCGCCTGTTTTTCTTTCTGTCGCCGCCTGCGGAACGCGAGACGCTTTTGAGTCGAAAGGATCGTCTGCTAAAGTGGCGGCTCTCGGCGCCGTATGCTCGTTCATTGGCGGCGTTCGTTGCGCCATCTCTTGTCTCCCGTGCGAAACGGCGCCGTGTTGTTTGAAGACCGGTGGCGTCGCTGCGTTTCCATAGGAGCTAAGCCTTTTTCTTTCTTTACTTTTTCCTCAGGTAAGTTCGTTCTTTGCAAATTTTACGAAAAAAATGCACCATCTGGGGGCAACGCTGCACAAAGTCGTAGCGCGATAGGTTAAGAAACCGAATTTTCCGGTCGATTTAAAGAGCCTGCCGTCTCCTTGTTTCACCCAGTAGATAGTATAAGATGATACATAGACGAAAAGTGCGTGAAGTATCCAAAGAATGCTATTCGCATTAAAAAAAATGTTAACTAACTACTAAAACGTTTTATCAGTTTTTGTTCTGTTTGGTGGGGTTACAGCAATAAAGAGCTGTTAATTAAACTCTACTTTCTATTTACAGTAACTCTTCCACATTGTTATCAGTGATCGGACGAACTGATTAATCAATCTGCCATCTTGAAAAATACATCTACCATAGTGGTAAACAATCACTATTTTCTTCCACAGTGATTGAAATCAAAGTTATCCGATTTAAATTCAAATCTAATTTATTTAATTATTTTTTCACCCTGTTGGGTGGTGTATTGCGGGTTTGTGGGCAGGGCTTGCAGCTTGGTCTAGCTTTTCACTTGTAATTCGGGAGACTTGCTTCTTTCCCTAAGTACGGTGTTCAGCAGACAACAATAAAAGCATGACCTACTATTTACGCCGTGCTGCTACGCAGAAGATCCTACACTAAGTATTTCCTCCAAAGCACCAAGTGTCTAGCTTTTGAAATGCAAGAATTAAGGCCTGTGTTTCTCTGACCACTTGTCGTCCTTTAAACAATGACATACTGCTGCTGGCACTGCAACACCTTGTGTATCTCTGGATGTCCATTGAAATATAGTCACTATGTGTGCTGACGGGGATATGTTATAGAAAAAGAGCAGCGCCTTTAATTTTTCATTTCAGGCTGAATCGCAGAACTGTGCATAGTAATGGGGGCACATGTCACACTCTGGAGTGCTGCGTGCTCAAAATAAGGAGACAGTGCCCGTTGCTGTGCGACCCTGACTGCTCTAACATGCTTGTACATAAAATGTGCCCTACACAAGTCACGGGTAATTGAGGTTACACCAGAGATGTCTTCTACAGCTAGAACAGCGTTTGCTTTCTGCAGTGCCAAAGTGCACAGGCCAAGGTGTGATGACATTGCTTCTGCAATAAACAAAGCGGTTTTAATCTTGTTGCTGTTTTGTTTTTTGTTTGTTTCTCCAGTCGTTGTAGAAGGGTACCAGGGTCATTCTTTGAATAGTGTACGACTACCATTTTGATAAAATGATATAACACCAAAACATGACTTGGGAGCACCTTTACGTGGCTTTGCTGCCTAAAACGTTGCCGTCCACCTCATCCTTTTCCAAGTTACCAGGTCATTCTTTGAATAG
>JAZHYW010019562.1:0-12291 GCA_037355805.1 Ixodes ricinus | reverse complement strand
GCGTATTGCTATACTATATATGTGCTCGCATCCTCAGCCGAGTATCTACCATTCAAAACGTCCTTCATGTGACCTCACTGCTATGCGTCAGGCAAAGTCAGCGTGGTGCACTATCACATTACTCGCGCAGTTACACGTTGGGGCCGCTACCGAGGTTAAGCTCATACACATCGTGAACAGTGCGTGTGAAAAGGGCGTGAACGAAAGCGCGTATGATGAGTTCATAAGTACATTCACGTTCAACCTACGCCGCATCTTTTCCGTACAAGACTGTCAACGATTAAAGCGCTGAATAAGAAAACCATGGGTTACCCCGTTTATTTTAGCAATGATACGGGCAAAAAATCGATTGTATCAGGACCTACCTCTCGTCAAGAGATGACGATGATAATACTGCAGTCTCAACAAATATCGCAATCAACTGCACATCTACAATAAAAAAGGCAAAAGTCAGATTATCACAAATGTCTCTTTCTGTGACGCGCACAAAAAGAGTCCCGCCATTGTATGCTAAAGTCCATAAACACAGTACCTTTTTCAACAGCAGCAATAAAAAACAATCATTAGATACGCTTTCGATATCTGGCGAAAATGTGTCAGGGAATACCGCTCTCTGAAGTTATTTTAATCGCCATTTTGCTAAACACCTGCCTACCCGCGCTTCAACAATGCGTGTGCTTCCCTTCGTCTTATCTCGAGCCGAGTAGACGAATTCTGTTTTCACAATGGCCCCTACTGACGAGTTAGAAGTGTTTAATGTATTTATGTGAGACTTGATAATAGCAGAAGCCTACGACATTCATGACATACAGATAAAGCCCTGTCAAATTTGTGATTGATATAATTGCCCCCAATGTTAGTATATATATTTAACTTCGCCTTTGTCAACTGGCAAGTTCCCAGATAACATGTGAAACTCTCGAGAAGTCTCCGTGTTTGCATAATGGTGCAGGTGATAACAATGTAATCACAAATTGAGAGGCCAACATCTCTTTTACCCATATTTTCCGAAGGGCTAGAAAAATTATTTGGCGTCGTTTAGATAGCTTTTTTGATAAACATTCAGTGCTGGACTGACTTCCAGCTTGGCTTCCGTAAGGGAGAAAGTCTACGGAATGCGCCTTGTTAACGCAGAAGGAACTAATATTAAAAAGTAGCAGAGCAACGACAGATGACACTGGGACTTTTAATTGACTTTTAGCAAAGCTTTCGACTCTCTTTAACCATGCAACGCTTCTTGATAAACCTTCCTATTACGGCACCCATTCAGTCCTTATCTTTACAACATCGCAACATCTTTGGCACTCATTCAGTCATATCCACAACATCTGCAAACAGTGTGTACAAGTCGAATGGTCATACCTCATCCTTGCAACTATTGAAGTTCTGGTGTTCCTGCAGGGCAGCATACTTGGCCCACTTCTGTTCAATGTACGTCGCAAATGGCCCCCATCGTCAACATTTGTCAACACTCACGTTTTATAATGTGCGCAGATGATTCTAGTATTTTTATTTCTGCGATCGAATATCGATGAACTGATTATTAAAGGTAATGTTATCTAGAAAAGTTTCTGCTATTGTCAGAAAAAACATGGCCTTCGAATAAATAATACTACCAAAACAAAAGCAATTGTTTTTTAGACCTGTAAAGAAACGTACAGATGCTAGTTGCGCTCTTAAGATTGGAAACAGGGAAATTGAGCATAGTAAGTCATCATAATAACGCTTGGCACAATTTTTTCAAAGTTTATGCAATGGGATCATCATATAGAATTTCTAACTCACAAACTGGCAAAGGTAGCTGGCATCATCGGTCACTGCCGCTCTTCTTTTGCCTACATAAGTTTAGAATCAAATTTACCATGCTCTGTTCCGGCTCTGCAGAATCAACTACTGCCATTTTAGCTTGTGGGTACAACGACCAAAAGTAACGTCAACAAACTAATAACTCCTCAGAAAAAAAATTATTCTGCTTCGTTGCTAATGTTCCGTACGACACACATGCTGAACCATTATATTTTGAGCTACAGTGTCATGAACTTTTCTTGTATTTATAACTCATCGTTTGCTAGTTTCTTACGCCTTTTCAACTTTGGAGTTTATTGCTTTTTTGTCACAGCTAGCAAACCTGACTTAGCGTGAACCAGTCTTCGATGTTCGTCGTAGAGAATTCTGGAAGGTTCCCCATTTCCGTACAAATTATGCACGTGCAGTCGTAGTCCTTTGCTCATAATCTACCTACTACTGCTTAAAAGACATTGTATTGAACCTCATCGATATTCACTGTATAACTAAGAAAACATTGCGTACATTTTGTGTTGTTAAATTAAGAAAAAAAAATTGTTCTCTAGTGTCGGTGATTTTAAAAATTTTATGGGAACGTTTTAAATTGTTTGATTTGAATATTGTAAGAAATATTTAGCATTGTTTTAAATATGATTGTGTTCCCTGTACATGCAAGGGCACCGGACCCAGTCAAGCTTAGCTTCTGCTAGCTTTTTTGTCTGAGTGTCCTCGGCATAATGTTGCTGAAATAAAAGATTTCAAGTTCAAGTTCAAGTGGTGTCCCATGAAGTCACGGTTGAAATTGCAAATGTCGACTCATGTCACGCACTTCGACATTCAGTCTCATGTGGCGTTGTGGCGCAAGTGACGTAAATTATGTGCTGCCAAATGGCTGTGCATCATGCTGACACAGCGTCTTTGTCACATGACATTACAATGTCATGTTGCGCAACTTAAGGTGACGTCACGGTGTCTCGTAGCACTGCGTGAATCGCAGAAAAATTTGAGGTTTTCCGCTATATTTATCGGGATATATTCCTCCCAAACATAGCTGCCAAAGTGCGATGAGGTAAAAAGGGCCATAATGAGCTCACGCTTTGGTAGCCGCCTTAGAAACGAACCTCGCATTTTAGTATACACAATATTGTCCAAACATCCCTTTCGTTTTCTGTTTCTTTTGCTCATTAAGCTTTATTGATTGTCTTTGGGCGAAGAGGACTCAACCAATGGTAACCCCTAATTTGGGCGGGTCAGACGGGCCATGACGGGTTTGGTGAAGTTAGTCTTCCACGTCTCCGGCGCCGCCGACACTAGTGCCTGCAAATACAACAATTGTTCCGCCTGGTGAGTATCAAATACATGTTACGCGCTGAAATGCCGCCGACAAGGGCAACGTCTCACAATATATTACAAGTTTAACTCGGAGTGTTCCATCAAATATCCGTCTAAATATTTGTTTAATCGTGCCATGTGACCGTCAACGGCGAGAAGCCTTATGACTAGAGTTCGCTAACTCCTGAGCTTAAAACTAGAGAATTAGATTTTAATGTAATTGAAGCATCCAGTAAGACGATTGTGCAACACAAAAAATGCAGTGCAGCGTTGAGCAGGCAAACTATCAAACATTTGAATATGTGCAAGCGAATTATTTGATTGCGCTTAGCTGCAACAAGGGTAACGGACCCTACCGAAAACTCTCCAGTATAGTTTTTCCACTTACCTGGATTGTGGAAATAAAATACCTAACTGGAATTATTTTCTGGAAGCCTGAACTCCGGATGGCACACAAAGGGATAAGGGCTTGAAAACCTGAAATCCAGGATCGAATCCAAATATATTTCCAGATTCGAAATCCAGATAGCGAAACGTTGTACTGGACTTTGTCGGTGGGGAGCCTGAAAGTTTTTAGAGGAACGTTCAGGCTGATACGTAATACACAATTTTACGTTTCGGATATAATGAAGCCGTTAAGAAACATAAACGATATGTAGATGCTTGGCGGCCTAACCTAACCTAACCTCACCTAACGCGGCCCGAGCTCGACCCCAAGCCAACTATGGTTTGCGAACTTCGGGCCGTGACTTTTTCAACTGATAAATATTTCAGCCCAAATTAGGCCCCGAACCCAACTAGTGGTGTAGTCCTGCGCCAAAGGCAGCCCCTCGTGCAGCAGGTACAAGGCCGGGGCTATGATAAGCGACAGTAGAGTGCGCGGATGCCTTATCCCCATAAGTGATAGCCTTGCTCCTGCTGCACGAATCGATAATTTTAGCTCTCTACGGTGGTCTTAAGAGCTCAAAGTCCTTCTGAAAATAACTGATTTAGTCTTTTTCGATGCCTCTCAGCAAGATTTTAATTGGAATCAATCTCGTCTGTTTTCACTAATCAACAAAGGTAATTAACCACCATTACTGAATTAACCGGATCTTCTGATCGATACGACCCCAGCCCCCTATACTATATTCCCCTGGCGGTACAATCCGACTCCGCACAAAGCGCATAAGTGTAGCTTTCAAGAATAAGCTATCATCAAATATATCCAAGCTTAAGAAAAAACACCTATGCATAATATTCAATAGCTGGCTACAGACTACTGATAATTTGAATGGTCGCGCGTCTATTGTTTCAAAAACACACGTGCCGAAAGTAGCTGTCTACAGAAAATTGCATGATTATCTGCCTTTAGTTTTGGAGACATAAACGTTTCTAAAGCTGGCTGCTAAATAATTGAAAGTGTAGGAGCACCTGTCACACCTTTTCAGCGCCTAGTAAACCTATGAGCAAGAGATGCTGAGTCGGTGGGGATGCATGTGTGGCGTCATTTTTCGTAAGAGAAAGCTACTTGCGAACGCTTAGGAGCAAAATCCACGGCCCAGTAGACAAAGATGACAGCGCCAAGAAGGCGGTTATTGCAAAGTCTCTCTAGAGTCGAAGGCATAAAGCTCATCTATAGCCGGGTGGCTATACGAACTGGATGGCCTTAAGGTCTATAACTTCGAAAATTTTGTCGGTTCGTCCGTCCGTCCCGTCCGTGTGAAATTTATCTGAGGAAATTTATGTCACCTGACCTTTGCACGAACAGCAGCTTCCCCGCTAAATTTAGCGGGAAATTTGATGGTACGCGACCTGACGTCGCGAGCCTGGTTACGAACCAATTCAGTTTCCCGCTACATTAGGAGCTGAAAGGTGACATCGCATGACCTAGCACACCCATTCAGTTACCCCGCTAAACTAGGAGAGTAATTTTATGTTATGTCATCTTCACTTCATGCGAATTCTTACCTAGGTTTTCTCTACTCTTAATTTAGCTGTAAGGTTAAAAAATTCAGTCATGTGCTGCATTTCATGCATAAGAGGACTATAAAAGTAAAGGTACCTGACAATTTTTCCTCTTTTTTTTTCCTTAGGGTGTATTAAGGGCTGGAGAAAACAATCCATCTCCGTTCAGTCCATATTACGAATTCATTTTGCTCACGTTCAGCATGTTAGAAAGTGTTTACCGGATTGCAAAACGCTGCCACCACAGTTTGATGCACCTTCAGCCAGTTCAACTCAAAAACGAATAAATTCTTCATTTCCTGCTTCTTTTTCCCGATCGAATACTGCGTCGGGGAGAGGCCGGTATAAATTTAAAAAAAAAACGGAAGGTTAGATTTATGTTTAATCGTAGCATGGAATCGATGAGTGACATCAGCTGGATTTTTTTTAAACGAATTGCGGAGAACCAGCAGCGGCGTGAGAAAGCACGACTGACTCAAAATCCTATTACAGCTCAATCGGAATAGCCGCAAAACAAATTAGAAGAGTATAAAAAAATAAAATAGAGAATACGCGAGAAAATCAACGAACATTGAGAAAGGTAAAGCAAACTACAGAAACCACAGGGGTGATTATCTATGAATGCAATTACATTTATCGTTTCACACAGGGGCAGATTCCCCGCTAAATTTGCGGGGAACTTGAATTTCTCTGTAGGTCCCGTGACGTCAGGGCACGTGACATCAATTTTTCGGCCAAATTTAGGGGGAATACTGATTTGATGCATAGGTCGTGATGTCCATTTTCATGCGAAATTTAGCGGGGAAACTGAATTGGTACATAGGTCTGTGACGTAAATTTTCTGCCAAATTTAGCGGGGAAACTTAATTGGTGCATAGGTCACGTGACCTAAAGTTTCCGCTAAATTTTGCTGGGAAACGTATTCGAGGCTGGAATATACCTAGTCGATAATCCTGAGTAGTAGCTTGATTTTGCTATCGCATTAGAGGTACGGCCAAAGAGCCCGAGTCCTAACTGACCTTTCCACTTTGGCTTCTGAAGCATCACCTTGGCAACGAAGCGTCTTTGTAAAGGAACGCGCGCATGAAGCATCTGAAGCCATCAACGGCAGACGCCATCTTACGGATGTCGTTTGCTAACGTGAACGCGGCAGCCCTAGCCAACGTCGGACGCACCGTTGTCGTGGTCGTCGCAAAAAGCGGAAGGCGGTCACTTGGCGACAATTGGCGGTTTCGACGGGGCCTGGTGCTTTATCGGGCCTTAGATTATCCTAAAGTTTACCCGAGCGAAGCGAAGGTTTGCCCCGCGCAGCGCGGTCTGCTTGGAAGGCGAGCTTGGAGATCAAGCTAGCGTGGCCACGTTGGAAATGGCCGATTCACACGACGGACTGATCCGCGGACGGATTGATCGCGTGACGACATGTCCGCAGTTCTTCCGTCTCCCAAGCGCATCCACACGAGGGAGACGACGAGCAGACGCCAGCGAGGATGGACTGAATGCCGCGAAACTCAACATCGCCCCGTGGCACCGTTGTCCAAGAAAGAAGGCGACGTTTGCTGCCGCGATAAAGAAGCGTACGCTGCTGTTACGTACATATCGAGACAGAACACCGTTATAGGCTTTGCGCGAAGCGCCACTGAGCTTTACTAACACAAGGCATGACAGTGACGCTGGCATGGTCCTGCTCGAGAACGCTTCGGCATAGAAGCGACAAAGTTCTGTGCTCGCGGAGGGGCGTTTGGAGACGCCTTCAAGCACCCCGCGCTGCCGTGCGCAGCACTAAGTAAACCACAGCCACAAGAAAGTCCTTGCTCGGTAAAGGGCTAATTGGACGTGCAAGAATTATCGCGACGTGCTAGGCGAGTTTTTACGGAACCTTCTCTACAGCGACGCGGAAGAGGAGGAGGAGGAGGAACAATAGTAGTAATCAGTAATCACAATCAATCAATCAATCAATCAATCCACTTTATTGGATGCTTAGGAAGAACCATCCTGTCTTGGTAATGGCACACCGGACATTCAAGCACATGAAATCAAGGAGCACCCTCACATTACAAGATAAAACACGAAAATAATTATAACATTAATAATAAGAAGAAAAATATTATATTTTTGTCCTTGCGCCGCGCGACTTGCCAGGCCTTGCCCTACAAGACTCACTTGGCTTGGGCAGACCAGTATCTTCTATTGTGTTTGGAATGTTTGTGGAAATAAAGTTATTAATATTTTTTTATTATTATTGTTAATAAAATAATAATGATTATAATATTTTTTCTGTAAATACATTTCCCCCTGGCAGGCGTGCAGGCTGTGTAGACTGGATGAAAATTCTGCAGTTTCTTACACGCGTGGAACAAAGTATCGCGCGACACAATGAACCAGCGAACGCACAAAACGCAGCGGCCGTTTGTGTTTTAATCGTCCAAAAACAAAAAAAAAAAAAACCTTGTACTGTTGTTAGACTTAACGCATTTCAAGTCAATCTCCCGCCATAAATCCGCGAGTGAAAATACACTCAAATTTATTAGTCGGCGCGCCCGCCGACCAGGCAGGGGTCGCAGGAATCGGTGACGTGACGGGCGCGTGGTACACGGTCCTCGAACGAAAGGCGCTATTCGGTCCGTCGTGTGAATTGATTCTGACAGGCGGTATTCAAAACATGCCACGGTTGAAGCTTCAGACGCTGCGCTCGATTGCTCGTCTATTAGTCTTCGGTGACCAGAGCAGACGGACTTTGTTGTGGGAAAGGAGACGTTCACCGGGCTTTTCAATGAAAGGAACGTGAACAAAGTTAAAATAAGGACTTAACACAGATGGCTGATTTTCTCCAGAGCCAAAGATTTTGACGAGCCTTGCACAGAACGCGTGTTTTTGGCCATCCGACGGCTGATTTCTTCACGCTGGAAACTGGGGCTAAACTGAGGGCCGCTGACAATAGATACTTGATGCAATAGCTTTTAGAATCTTCCGTCTGCTGCGATTCAGACATCCGCTTAGCGCCCCTATATTAGGCATATGTGCTCTCTTCCGCAGCCGAGTTTCGACCATTCACAACGTCATTCGTGTGAGCCTCACTGCTTTACGTCACATTAAGTCACGTGACGCACTATCGCATAACGTCGCAGTGACGCGTTGTGCAGTTAGTGAGGTTTTGTCATGCGAAGTATTGCCCCATGACGTCAAGGTTAGAACCGTCAAACGTCGCGTCATGTCGCGCATATCCGTATTACGTCACAATGTGACGTTGTGGCGCCAAGTGATGTAACCTATGGGACGCCACATGTCTGTGCATCATGTGACACAGCGCCGCTGACACATGACGTGACGATGTCTATTTGGCCGTACATGTATAACTCGACAGGCACCATGTCACGTGACACTACGTCAATCGTAGAGAAATTCAGGTTTTCCCGCCATATTTATCGGGATATATTCAGTCCGAATTTACCCGTTGAAGCGCGGTGGATTGACGCGCACAAGTTCAAGCATTAGGTGGCCACTTAAAACGTCCTCGATTTTTTGTGTACACATTATTGTCTGAAACATCACTTTACTTTTGTTTAGTGTTTCTTCGCTCAATAAGACTTACTGAATTCCGTTAGGCGGGTGAAGCCGCAACCACCACTATAAGACAATGTCAGCGGTTCAGGCAACATTCCTCCATCCACTGCTCCTTTTCCGAGACCAATGCCAGTCACCGTAACTATAGTACCACCTGATGAGTATACAATAAATGTTTCGCGCTGGGAAGACGCCGAGATGGGAGAGTTCACTAAATGTTTCAAATTCAACTAGAGTGTTTTGGTAAAAATGGCCGTCTAAATATTTGTTTGTTCATATCATGTCTGTCAACAGCGAGAAGCCTAGACTGAAGCTCTAGACTTTTCGCTATTTGCTAGCTTAAAGCTATTTCACTCATGTCTTCAAAAATCAAATGAAGACTAACTGAGGGTAACCATATAATTTTGCGCGGCAATATTCACGTCAAATCAGAAATCGTTTTCCGGTGATATTTTGATCTAGCCGATATCAGTGAAGCATCAGATGGGTCGCGCCGACGCCGTCCTGACATACCGTACCCACCGTCGTTTTTGGTTGAGTGCCAAGAACGCCGTTTGTGAATCGGCTATGCTGGCGATGTATTCGGATTGTGTGACCGACTCAAAACTGATGTAAGCTCTGAAGAAAGGAGCCCTGGGCAGCGTGTCTGGTTTGCCAACAGACTGAACGTTTATTCGACGCTGCCGATTGCTTTTATCGGCTCGGACGACCTTGATTAATCGGCCGTGGAAAGTTTATAAAGAAAACAAAACTGCTTCGTCAGCCGCGTGAGCCGCAGTGCAGTCGCAGCGTGTGCAGCGTCACTCGCTCCCTAACACTCCTCTACCCTTGTAGAAGAGACGTGATGGGGGCAGGTGACTTCGCGTTGATCGTCGTGGAGTTTGGGGCACTGGAGCCGGGACATCGGATGTTGGTACGGCCTCGGGTGGGGCAGCCTCGGAAGCGGGTGCTGGGGCGGACGGCTCAGGAGCTGTGTCACCGGGATCACGACGGCGGAGCTGGTCGGCGTGGCGCCGGTGGTCCTTGACATCGTCCGGGGACTGCACTTGTACCAGGCGGGAACCACTGGTCGACTTGACGATTCCGGGGCTCCACTTGTCGCCAGGACTGTAGTTTCGGAACCACACTGGTTGTCCTGGACGAAAAGGATTAGTTTCCGGTTGACTGCAAGGTGTAGGTAATGGAGGCAAGGCGGCGTCCAGACGTGAACGTATATCGTAGCCGAGTAAGCGCTGAGATGGAGAACGACCGTCTTTGCCAGGCGTGCGACGATACTCATGCAGGAAGCGCGCTAGTCGAGTCACCATGCTGCCCTTGCTCAGCCGTTGGAGCCCTTCTTTTACCGTGCGGACAGCTCGCTCGGCGAGACCGTTTGATTGGGGGAAATAGGGAGGTGAGGAGAGGTGTCGAATATTGTTCCGCTCGCAGAATCGTTGGAACTCTGCGCTTACGAACTGGGGACCATTATCCGAAATAACAGTACGTGGTATTCCGAACTGGCTGAACACGGACCGTAACGCGGACGTGGTGGCTTCCCCTGACGTGCACTTGAGTGGAACTGCTTCGATCCACTTACTGTGGGAGTCTACGACAACCAACAACATGAACCCGTCTACTGGGCCGGCGAAGTCCACGTGTACTCTGGACCATTTCTCGTTTGTCTCCGGCCACGGAACAGGATCTCTTGCCGGTGGGACCGGAGCAACTTGAGCACATTTCGGGCATTGCCTGACCATACGCTCCAAATCTTGGTCAATTCCGGGGTACCATACAATGGACCGAGCTAACGCCTTCATGGCGGATGCGGCGCGGTGGCTTTCATGCAGGAGAGCAAGTACAGTCTTCCCAGCTCTCTGTGGTATCACAACTAGCAACCCCCAACACACCAACCCGTGCGAGGTGGTTAGTTAGCTTCGCCTTTCCAGGTATGGCCTCAGAATTACTTCCCCGTTATGATTCTTTGAAGGCCAGGAGCCACTCTGAATTCATATCTAAATTTGCCTTAAGTTGTTGTCCTCAGTTGTCAGCTGCTGCAAGTCTGCCGTCGAAACAAAGCATTTATCGAGCTGCTCCATCAGAAGCACGTACTCTGGCGGCTTCTCAGTTGACAAGTCCTCTTCTGCTGGGCACGGCAACCGACTGAGAGCGTCCGCATTCAGGTTCTCGTTCCCTTTTCGATAGGCGAGATCGAAAAAAAGCTCGTAGTAACAACGACCATCGTTGTATGAGAGCGGCGGCCATCGATGGAATTGGCCAATCTGGTTGAAAAAGGCCAATCAATGGCTTGTGATCGGTGACCAACGTCAAACCGCGCCGCAGCAAGTACGGTGGAAACTTTCGCACCCCGAAAACAAGAGCCAGCGCCCCCCTTTCAAGGTGAGCGTAATTTCGCTCCGCCACGGATACGGTGCGTGAACGAAACCCGATTGGTCGATATTCGCTTTCGACCTTTAATGACCTTACCGCCCCAATGCCATATGGCGATGCAGAGCACTCTACCCTAAGAGGCTTGCTGGGATCAAAGTGAGCAAGGAAATTCGCGTTTTCTAAAGCTGTCCTAGTACTTTTGAAAGCCTTGTTGGCGCCGCTAGACCGGTTCCATTTCAAGCTTTTCACCAGAAATGCATACAGCGGACCTAACAAGGTCGTACAGGTTCGGCAGGAACTAGCTGTAATACGTTATGAGACCGAGATAGGACCTTAGTTCCGAAACATTTTGTGGCCTAAGTGCTCGTATGACCGCTTCCACACTTTCTCTCTTCGGATGAAGCCCTGATGCATCGATTTTGTGTCCAGGTAGTTGACCGCTCTCCGACGGAACTTAGATTTGTCTCTGCGCAGCTTGACCCCGAGCTCCTGCAGCCTTTGTAGCACTTTCCGCAACGTTGAATCGCCTTGGTTCTCGGCCACCAGCAGGTCGTCCAGGTAGACCTGAACCCTCTGAAGATCTTTCAAAATGGACCTCGATCCTGCGCTGGAAAACGGCCAGTGCAGATGCAATTCCGAACGGTAATCTATTGTAACAAAACAAGCCTTTGTGTGTGTTAATCACTGCCAATTGTCTCGCGTCTTCGTTAAGGCAAAGCTGGTAATATGAGTTTTTCAAATCCAACGTGCTGAAGAACTCACCACCACCAACAGCGGAAATATGTCCTCGATAACGGGTAACGGGTATTATTCGGTATGGCATGCCAAATTTACAGTGACCTTAAAATCCCCACAGATTTCGATATCACCGCCCTTCTTAAACACCGGCACTTTCGGGGCATCCTAAGCGGATTGCGGTAGCGCAGACAACACGCCCTTGGCCATTAATCGATACAACACGATGGATAATTTATCGCGTAGCGCGTCAAGGTACAGGCCTTGCTCTAGCGAACTGGGGTTGAGCGTCTTGGCGTACGATCAGACTCACCGGTGCGCCGTGCACTGTCCCAAGTCCGGGTTCACACAAATCCAGGAATCACTCGAGTAGCTGTTGGAGGTTCCGATCGTCCGTTGCTGCTGCAGTACCTGCGACTGGCACATGGGCTTTAACGGCTAAAAAACTGAAAACAGGAACTCGGCAAGCGTTCGTGTTTCTAATCAGGTCCCGGCTATACAAAGAAGGGCCCTAGCAGCCAAGCACAATTAGACTGCCCTCTGTCATCTTGTCTTGGTACGTCA
>JAZHYW010019559.1:0-122493 GCA_037355805.1 Ixodes ricinus | reverse complement strand
TGATTGAATATGTTTTTAATTCTTGAATAGTTATACGATAGCTCCTGGCTTGTGAGCCTCTAACAAAATCGCTTTGCAAACCCTGCAGCGCGGAACAAAACCCGTATCAAAGAACCAAATTTGCCCAGCTCGGCACCCTCGCTCGGATATAGATGAGCTAGCTGGGCCCGCTTCTGGGCGAACTGGGCACTGCTAGCACCACTGGCACGTTTGCTGGAATATGTGTCAGCGAGAGCACGCGCTGAGCGCTGAACGTGCACGGGTGAGCAGCAGAAAGGAGGAAATGAATAGCAGAGGAGTAACATCCCTGCCACGAGCTAGTTTTTTGGCCTAACGGATGAGTGTCGTCATCTAGTGATTGAACTAATGGCTTGTTCAAGATGGCCGCCGTGGGACCGCCGCCTTAAAGCACTGCTGCTAAAGCGCGGTTTTGCGAAATGCTTTCTTGACACTGAGTCCACGCGGAAACGAAGCATAGGCGCAAACAGGCTGTCCGTCTGGAGCCTAGATTCGATTTTTTTTCTTTCACATCTTTGTTTTACAGTGCTTTCGGTCCGAACACAACGCGGGATCACCCTAAGAGCGTAGAGAGCGTGTAGTTTAGGAAAGCGGGGCCAAAGCCTCCGGATCTCAGTCAATACTTCGGCAGGTGAAGCTGGCGAACAAGGGATACCTATTAGCGAAACATCGGCCGGGAGGATTAGCTTTTCCGCTGCCTTTTCCCAGGACTACTGTTGAACGAGTGTCTTCGCTCCGAATTTCTGTCGATGGGGGACGAGATTAGGGAGTATTCGTAGGTGGTTTCCTCCCTCCCAACAAACTTTCCGCAAACCCCTGCGAGCGGAACTCCGGAGACAAGGCTAGCGGCGCTCAGCCGCAGTAGTGGCGTCCTCGCTGCGGAGGGCGGAATGGAGGGAGGGAAACAGTTTACGAAAACTCCCTATTAGGAAGTATTAGTGTGTCGTATACCGCGATAAGGATACTCGATACTTCGCGAACACGAAGTTTCTCTGCAGACATGATGACATAATTATCTTCTGACACGTCTGAAGCGCGCTTTAAAAATGTTTGCTTCGTATACATATATGTACGCTTCGGACATACCTGCGGACAGTTTTTATGTCACCAATATGACTGGACTGCCGTGCAAGGAAGAAACATGCTTCAGTCGTTTTTTCGCAGACTGTATTTTGCAGCATGTATTTGTTAGCGGCAGTGGGATCGCGGCTCATTGTGGCCAATGAAGCGCAAGAGAACGATGGCGCGACACGCGCGTACTATATGCAGGCCCGAAATAGCGCAGAAAAAGGGCGTTATTATTCGCACAAGAGCCACTAAATGAGCTCCGCTTTAGAGTACCGGCACTCCGTTCCCTGATCTGCTGGTGGGCGCCGCCATCTTGGTGCTTAGAGCAGAGCAGACGCAACTGCCAGATCGTCGCAATTCAAAAATGCGGCTTCCTCAGCTTTAGAAACGGCGGTAGGAAGCTCAAGTTATATCGTTTTGCTCTGTGGCGGACTGTTCTAACATTTGTGGAGGACGGAAAAACGTGTCCTGTGATTTCAGATAAAAATTCAGGTAACTGGCAACCATGATTTTAAGCACTCAGATTGCTGAAATGTCGTTACTCTGAAGAGTAGCTTATTTAGTGACTCTAATTCGTACGAACATTGTATGCCGCGGGGTTCGAGCGGAGCAACTCTTTCTAAAGGCCATCGACGTTTTAACGAGGGTTCACATGCAGCTTTGACCATATGCAGACAACCGTATACATAATTGATAATGATCACGCACGCAATGGCAGCAAACTTTTATGGTCGTAAGGTTTTGTTTTTTTTGTATCGTTAAAGAGAGTAACTATTGCTGCCTCAGCTCGGTAGAGCGATCAATAACAAACCAGAATAAGGCGCACAAAAATAATAAAGCCGCACAGAGCAAATTGTAATAAAGGCAATACTGTGGGCCTCCTATGTGACGTTACACGAGAGGTGCACAATTTTCCAGCGTCACACAAAATGTAACCTAATGTGTGGCGCAAAAAAAACTAAAATACTGAGTTTTCTGACATTAACGAGAACTTAACGGAATGCGGGGCGTGTCGAATCCCGAGCCATAGCCTCCTCTATGCTCACAATGCCCGGCAGTTCGACGACGGAGCCGTAGAGTGACCGGTCGCAGATTTGGACCGCGAGGATCTGGTAGCACAAAGCATCAAAGAGCCATTTCTCTGGAAACCTGGACGTCAGCGCACAACTTTTCCAGCGGCGAGCACCCGAAACACACTTGTTTGCTCGGGAGAAGTGTGTTTCGGCGTCTCGCCGCAGTGGGGCGCCAGTCACGTGGCTCTCCTCTCATCCGTTGTCTGCCGCTCTACCTTTTCCATTTTGGCGGCCGCTTCTCGTGGCGATCTGCCAAGCTTTGTCAGTATATAGGAGGCTATGCCCGAACATATCTTAATCATCACTCAGCAGCCAATCAGAACGCGGCGTTAGCCGATACGAACGCTAGTGAAACAATCACGAAGCGAGAAAACCGGAACGCATCAAAACCACGCCCTGCATTTTTTTTTAAAGCCGGGGTCACACTGCTTATACATCATACAAAAGACAGTCTGCGTACAGATTCGAAGTCGAGTCACCACGAGATCAGTGCTTCGAATGCCGCGTGGCAATGAGTTCAAGAAGAAAACGTGGCACGCAGCTTTCGAACCACGGATATTGCGGCGACTCGTGTTTGCCGACTGTCTTTTTGTATGATGGATGAGCGGTGTGACTTAAGTTGTCAGTGACTCTGGATAGACCAACATGCGGCTCTGACTTCGCTCCGCTGTGGTGGCGCTGCTGTCGGCAAGGCGGCGTACGCAGTCCATTGAGTTGTTATGATATACGCTAGAGGTTCAACTGGCGCTAGTGTCTATGAGGCTTCCGGGTGGCAAATTGAAGCACACAGCAACCAGTCTATATTTGCGGTGCTCCTGTGCATTCCTATGGGAAAACGCGCGTGCATTTGGTCTCTTCGCCGGAAAATAACATGAAACACTTCTGATATTTGGGTCGTGCCGAATAGTACGTATCTTTAGTAACATTGTAAAAGTGTAATTGCTTTAGTTAGCGCATTTTTATTCATCAGTGAACGACGTTTAACTTTGCTACATTTCAGTCGCAAACATGTGTTCCGCAGAAGGTGTGTAACAACAAGCGACGATTCAAAGCAAAATTACAGTCGAAAGGAATATAGAGTGTGTTCAAGGTTTGCCTGCAATCCGGTGACGCTTAATTGCAAATATGCCAGTCCTGTCACTATATAAAAATGACCCCGTTTTCCATTTTTACGAGCAATTAAAAACATTCAAAACGTAAAAAACAAAAAAGTACGGGGGCCATGAAAGATGTCTTTTATTATTTTCTATGTCAGGCAGCTTTTATAAGGCCCTTGTCTTCAACGATTTCGAGCGTGCGAGTGTTGTTTTGAATGTCGAACTAGCATTTGCAGAGCAGAAAGAATAAAGCAGTACGTATACTTATTGAACATAAAACTATATTGCGTGGCCTTCAATTTATTTTGATCGTCTGCATGAACAACCAGTTACTGCATGATCCAGTTTTACAGCGTAGTTCTTGCCGTCTCTCTTAGTTTTCCAGATGTCGTTCTTTCGTTTGGCACGTATATCTCCCAAATTGAAAAGCGCCGACGTCGTGTTCGCGCTAACCGTGTCCGACAGTGCACATAAATACAGGTACGAAGCCGTTTGAGCACAGTTTTTAATGCAATCAATTGGCAAGAAAAACGCCGTAACTGACCAATTATTTTGTCTGCCTGACTGAGAAACGTAGCTACATAGTACGTACGAATTATTCGGGATATTTGCTCTTATAATCGAGCGCAAGAAAAAATACACAAACTTTTTCCCATAGAAATGCATTTCCCAAAGTCAATTTTCGACTGGTTGCTGTCTGCTTCAATTTGCCGCAGCACACTAGCGCCACTGGAACCTCTAGCGTACATTATAATAACTCCATGACGCAGACGCTGCTGCGGAACGCAAGCTTGTCTGCTTCTTTTGCATGGGTTGTGGTGACGTCAAATGCCGAGCTCTGATTGGTTCTGAAAGAAGGATAGTGGGTAGACCTCAAGGCAGCTTGCTCTTAAGTCTACTTACTATCTTTCAATCAGAGCCAATCAGAGCTGGGCGTCTTTATGACGTCACCGCAACCCTTACAAAGAAGCAGACGAGCTTGCGCTCCGCGTGGCTTCTGTGCACGCTGTGGTGCCCACAAGTGTTGTGGGCAAACTCGTGTTTGTTCGCAAACAGGGCGTATGCCGATGAAGAAGTTTCTCGTTCCCGGCCAACGAGACGGCCCACTTCTTCGTCCCCGTAATTAGGCTGTCAGCAGAGAAAACCGCACGAAACCCGAAAGTATATACGACGCAGTTTGGGTAATTTTTCATGCGCGCCGTTGTTGAAGAATTTTCGGTACTGAGACGAAGTAGGCGTTTCCCCCGCTCGGGAGAGGCGTTTTCTAAATACCGGTGATCGAATGATTCTGAACGAAGAAAATGTACGACGCGGCGCCTTCCCTGAGCGAAATGAATCCAAAATACTTCAAATTAGCAGCACAAATCAGCGCTATATATACATCACAATCAATTGACCTCCGCTATTTTCTCACAACGGCGCTGGTAGATGCTGCGTTTGTTTCATGAAAATTTTCATCCTGCGTTCATTTGCAGCATGTGCATAAATAAACTTATACGAATAATTAGACCATGCTCACGAACCTGCTGAGATTGTAGCCCGCACGCTTGTTCATTTCTTGCAGATGGATTCCTCCGCTTACCGTCTTCTGCTGCAAAGTTCGTTGTCGATGAACGCTCACAGCGTAAAATAAATCAAAACGCAGCGGCACCTTGTTTAGTATCCGCTTGTAATACGTACCGCTCTATACCTGCATATTGATGTGCTCGCATTGATATTCAGTGCTGCGCTGTTACGCGTATATACTAGAGGTGACCACCACAAAAATTCTACAGGTGTTTAGTTTCGTTTATACCGCAAAAATAAACTACGCACCACCGAACGCTTATTCTCCGCCTAAATGTAGCACTAGCGGTCCAAACCCAATGCCGAAGTTTCAGGAGAAAAAAAGTGTTGTTTGTGTATGTTTATACAGTTTAGAACTTAGTCTGGCTCAACGGGCGACATGTCTCCCAGCTGTAGATGAGCAATTTAGCCAGTGGAGTACAACCGCTAGCCTGGGGTCTTTAACCTGCACCACGCAGTAGTGATACACGACCGCACGCCGGTACGATATGCTCATCAAGATCGAAACGGGCAGGAGTAGGGATCGAGAAGTTTCAGAAGTAACTGTGATCTCAGTCAAAAGTTATAGCTGAATTTCTGAAAATGTCGATGGAAAAATGGGCCTGTTTTCGCCCATTTTTGGTTGAGCCACATGTATATATATATAGGTCCGTCGGCCCTTATTTTTCCATTGAAAATTTCAGAAAACCGGCTATAACTTTTGAACGAGATAACGGTTACTTCTTAAACTTTAGCATCTGCTTCGGAGTGCTACATTTTGGCGTAAAATGAGCGTTTAACAATGCATAGCTTATTTTGCAAGTAAAAAAAAATATTTTTTACAATTTATACATGAATTGATTTTCGCTGACGGTATATGCTCACGCGCAAGTCACTCGAGCCTACAAAGACTTGCTAATCTGTATTTTTTTAGAGAATCTGGTTTCACGGAACGTTTGTGACCCGCGATCCGTAGACGAGCATAACAGTAAATTTTGTCCCAAAGTAGCTACTTATACTACGTTTCACTGACCGGGACCGCCGCGCGCTATCCAATAGAGTCATTCAAGCGGCGCCAAAATGCGCATCATCGATCGTCCCTGCGCTAATCTCCTTTGTGCGTCGATGCGCATTCACTGTATACAGTGAATGCGCATCGACGTTGCGTTTTTTTTTCTGCGCGTGATTTGGTTAAGCAGGTGGTACTAAACTCACAAAAGACCACGAGGACTGTGACGATGCACTTTTTTCGCTGCTTCATTGGCTCTTTCTGATTGTGACGTCAGCATCGGCCGGAACAGTGAAACGGAGAATAGAAAACCCGATTTCCTTAGATCTACGTTACGTCACCGAAAGCAACCAAATTGAAGTAACCTAATGACGGTGAGTGCGCCAGTGCCCTCTATCCGCCGGTCAGGCAACTACTGATATAAAAAGGTCTATAGACAACATTTTCGGGGACCAATTAGGTAAAATCATGCATTTTTGTCTCGTTATTATATACTACTCACACAAAAATGTTTTTTTTTTAACATGACAATAATGTATTTAGCAGTTTGACTGAGGCTGAAATGGCAACAAATTGCGTCAAGGGCGCTTTATTGTAGTAGGCTGGATCGCGGATCGCGAGCCCGTCAGTGGCGCCACCCGTGGCCGTTACTTGACACCAGGCAATACACGCAAGTCTATGGGAGAAACACACGAAAGTTGAATATTGAAACTTGTACATGGTGCTTGAAGGCAAGTATTTTATGATGTGCTCCGATCATTATATCGGGTGTTTGGAGATCGAATCGGGATTTGTCAAGCGTTCGAATGCCGAATAATAAAAAAATCAAACGGGCCGGAGTACTCACGGCTGAGCTGGTAAGCTTGCTCGTGTAGTTAAGTAAACAAAGAAACTTGCCATCAATAAGACCGTCCTCGGCCCAGAAGTCCCAGAAGTTGATGCCCAGAAGTTGATGAATGTCGAAAAAGTTCCATGTTGACAGCGCCCTTCCAGGAGTGCGCGAATTCCGCGTAGCAATACTTTCAAGCTTGTCGTCTGCTAATCCCAAATCAATAGAAGCCACCACCGACTCCGCGGTAACTCTATAGTCGGTGACCGGTCAAGAATGGAGTGGAAGCCCCTCCCACCTCTTTTTCCTTTAGTAGAGCGAACGGGGAAGAGGAGGCGACCTCCTCTCCACAGTTCGCTCTACTAAAGTGGAAAGGGGTGGGAGGAGCTTCCACTTTGTTCTTGACCTGTCACCGACTATAGGTAACTCTCGTCTCATTGAGCTGCACTACATATTTCGCCCAGCGAAGTCGCTCTCCACCACAAAACATTTATTTACGAGAACTGTGAAGGCTGTCAGTATTAAAATTTGTGCACAAGCTATTTGGCAGGCTTCCCGAAAAGCAGCCGAAAAGTTTCACTGCCGACCACAGCTTAGAAACTGAGGAAACGACACTTTTTCTCGTTTCTCCCATAAAGTCCTATGCATTAGCTGGTGTCAAGTGATGGCGGCCGGTGGTGCCACTCAACCCCAGCAAGACAAGCATCGATCCGCGATACAGCCTGCTACAATAGAGATCAGTGGTCACAGGTGCCGGCGTGTCTTGTCGTCGGATGTCGCCACGCCACCCTGACGGTTGGTCGTACAAGTGCCGACGAAAAAGGCCAGCGTATACGCAAGGGTCTCGCTGTCATCGCGGCGTCCTATTTCGTGTCTGCTTTGGTTTCAGTCGTTTGCCTGGCTGCAAAGTGACCTGCACAAGGACGGCCGTCTGTCGCATATCCACCTTCGCTTCTTTCTGCCAACGCTAGGATCGCGGCAGGCAATGCGTCGTGACACAGAGAGCCTATAGATTTAAGAGAAGTCCGGAGCAACTCGAGACGCGGAGATCGTTTGCAATTGAATGGTGGACGCCTTCTGCGATGACTGGTCCCAGAGTGCGCATGCGTTGCGTTGTCGCGTGACGAGGAGGCAAGTGGTCGGAAAGGCGGACACGCTTGGCGACAAGTAACGCTTTCGGTCACCTCCACGCGGCTCGTATTGCAAGCGCGGCACATAAAAGACCTGAACCCGATTAAGTTGTTTCAAACACTCTGTTGTCTTGGCACACTAGCGTAACAGTTTTATGACGATCATAAGGCGAAAATTGAGGACCTCTTTGAGAGGTCCTCGATTTTCGCAATGTGACAGGACGGTCGTACAAAAAGACGCTTCAAGCAGTGTCTACAGTACCTATGAAGCAGTAACTGCCTGAGCGCGGCTTAACGGATTACGCTGCGAACCTTTACCTCCAGCACTGTTCGACCAACGCTGCGAACCTTTACCTCCAGCGCTGTTCGACCAACTTCAAGGACGCGCAGGACGTCTTCAACCTCGAGAACCACGGCAGGGTGAGGAAGTGGGCTCCCGCCGTCTGGTCCGTGTCCTCCGGCAGGCGCGGCTATGGCGTGAGTCAGCTTCGAGACGGCGACCTGGACACGTTCTGGCAGTCGGACGGCGAGCTGCCGCACCGGATCGACGTCCAGTTCGGCCGCAGACTGAGCATCCAGGCCGTCCTCATCAACGTCTGCCACGACCTGGACGAAAACTTCACGCCCAACGTGGTCTCGGTGAGCGCCGGGAATGACCCTCACGACATGCGGACGGTGGGCGGCGTCAGCATGACACGTCCTTCCGGCTGGGTCCTCATCGAGACTCAAGACCTCGAGGCGCGTCCTCCGCGGGCGTTTTGTCTCCGACTGTACGTCCACATCAATCATCAGTTTGGGATGGACAGTCGCGTGAGGCAGATGAAGATATACGCGCCTGCTCAAGAGACTGTGGTCAGCACGCTCCCTGAGGAGGTGATCTTCAGCAGTCTGGAGTGTCGAATGTTCAGCCAGATTCGTTGATGCGTCGGACGCCATCTTTCTCGGAAGTCTCGTTCAGTGGACAATCACCAGTTTTGGAGGGCTCCGCATGACGGCAGAGGAATATGTATCTGCCTGTTGAAGAGACAATGATCCATAGGCGCTCTGAGGAGGTGACCTTCAGCGGTCTGGAGTGTCGAATCTTCAGGCCACTTCGTTGACGCGTCGGACGCCACCTTCTTGGAAACGTGTTAAGCGAACAACCGCCAGTTTGGGAGGGACAGCCGCGTGAGAGACGATGAAGATCCATTCTTCCATTGAAGAGACTCTGATCCACGGTGGAAGATGCGAGAAGTGCCTGAACGAGGCGAGCCAAGTCTACAAAAATTTTCTCGAGCTTTGCGCTTCTAGACATTCTGCCCATTAAAATGCCTTTAGACATGATGCGCTATATTCCAGCGTTCGACAGAAATGCGGAGTTAACCTTTGCCACACTTGCTCCCTGGCGAGGCGGTGCCGTTCAGACACCTCTCTACCTCCACCGTGCCGGTCGTTACGCATCCGGAGGTAGTGACCTTCAGCAGCCTGTTGCGTCTGATATTAGCCGAATTCGTTGACGCGTCGAACACCATCTTGATCCGGAAGCGTCGTTTGGCTAATGAAACTTGAGATATTTTGCTTGCCTTGTCTTTTGTTCTTGTGTGTGTGTGTGAACGTGCAGACCCTTTATTGATCGAGAGCCTTTTTTTAATATCTTGTTCGGAGTTTTTGGTGTTCGTGTTCCTCTTTGGCGCTGGCCAACAAAACGTCGATGCAAAGGGTTTCAACGCCAAAATTACGTATTGTGCGCCCAGAACAGGCATCGTTGTTGTCGTTGTCGCTGCTTTGTGAGCGTTTATATATCGTTCACATTTCCGCCGGCACTGGAAGCGCGCGGCCTGCGTATTCAAGCATCATCTTTGCTCCACACCGTGTTTCATTTTCTGGCCTTATATTCAAGCTTCCGGGTCGAACGAACGCAGGTATTCAATCAAAATGTTTCGTAAAACCAAAATTGCAAAAAGTTTCTCTTATTTTTTTTTACGTAGAGAGCGATACGAAAAACTTACGTAAAAACATAGTTCCTTGCCCATGGTATTTATTCACTGCATTTCTTTTTAAATTTAATGCAGGTTCGCTGCGCAACATAAAACTTTATTTTTTGTTTTTGTTTTCCTTTGTGAAAGGATTTTCAAATAGAATTTCCGTGAGGTTGTTTTTTTTTTCCCTCTCCGTGTGCGGTCAACACAACACAAAAATAATATAATTTTTTTTAACTTCGTAGCGTTCACGTGTCCGGTCGTTCATGCTTATTGTGCGTTTTTTTTAATATTTAATTTTGAGGCTGTTTTTCTCAGAAACTGAATGCGGTGGACAGCAACGTTAATAATAAAGTAAGAAATAATCTCATCGCCCAGATCGTTCCGTCGCAAGATTGCATAAACGCAGCTCCCTTCTATACGTAAACCTCAAGGAAAAAAAGAAAAAAAAACCGACATAGAAATTTTATAAGTAGAAAGCTTCACGTACCAGAAATATGCACCGAAAAACGTTTTTCGTTTTCGTTAGTAAGATTTTTGTCTTTTTTTATCCCAAGTTCATTTAAAGACACTGGGATAGTTTTGGGAAGTTTGAAAAGATTGATTCGTTTTATATTTGTTGTCTAAATGTACACGGAATACAAAGCAATAACGATCCTTCTCGTCGTTGGAGCATCATAAGACGTCACAGTCGTCACGTCAGAGACGAGTGATGGTTAAACAGAGGTCTTGGGCAACAAAGAACGCCAAACAGATCAGTTTTCGGCTGGATTAATCATGCATTTGACGTTACTCCTTTCCGTTTCACGCGTATTGTACATGCAACGCTGAAGAAGCTGCTGGCATGGGCGCATGGCTTGACGTAATGCCCCAGGATCCAGTGACTTTAGCTTGACCCTGAGCCTGAGGTTCCTTTTAAAAAACATCACTGGATCGCGGAAATCGTATTGCCGTCTGCTCACGGAGCAAAAACCATGGAGCAAATCGAGGGCCCTGATTGGCCTATTTTGAAAGTCCTGCACTCTCGCAAGAGCAGTATGTTGTTGTTTGAGATAAGAGGACAGCTCTCACCGAGGACGGCGGCATCACTGGGGCACTCTGTTAACCCACCCGACCCCCTCGTTCATGCCGCTTCGCGCGCGACGGTCATCGGCGCGGCACATTACAGGGCGACACAAGCGGTGCGGCTGAAAGATAGATATATGGCAGTAAACAAAAGGCTCACTGGGGAGCGCGTTAACCTACCCGACCCCTCGCGTTCACGACGCTTCGCGGCGACAGTGTGTGGCGGCAGGTTACAAGGCGACACGTTGGGACGCAGCCCGCGATAACTGTTGTGCCGTAAAGAAAAAGGCCTAATCCGCATGTCGAAGAAAAACGCGAAGATAGTGGCGTTGGTTCCCGATGGGGCCGCATGCAGCCCACCCAGGCAAGCAGCGAGCCAGCAAGCCCCAATCTCTCGAGGCGGCATCTGTGTGCGCGTTGAATACTGGCGAGCGTTTTAACCCGTCGGTGGCACGCGCATTTATGACGTGATTAAAAAAAGGCCAATCAGGGGCCCACATGGTGGTACTCCGCGTGAGCAAGCAGCTGTATACGTTACGATCCCGGGAAAGTAGCGCCAAGCTCCCCATATATGGTCGCCATTTGGGTTTATGGAATGAGCATGCAGTTCCTGCTTGACCTCTCCATTCTTGGTGAGCCCATCCGAATTCCCGGTGACAAGTTGCTCTATAGCGACATTTCTTGTATACCGAGGTTTTAGTCATATACGAACGCAGGCAGAACAAGCGCACGTCTTTGCAGCGTGCACCACAAGCGTCGTCGGTGCTTGCGGCACTAAAACATTTTTTCTGCCTTAAAAAAAACGCAAGAACAACAGTGCCGTTGTAGGGTATATGTGGAGATGAGAGTGATTCATAATTTGATTCCTATGCACAGTGCCAAAGACGTCTGATATTGGCGAGGAACGCTTCCAGTACGATGAAGCCTCAAAGCGATCTTGGCGCGATTGGTTCAAACGATTTTTTTCGAAGATTTGAATGAACCTGAAATGGTAATTGCAGTGGCAACTGAGACCGATATCACCTGGCGAGGTTTTGTTCGTCTGTATTTTAGTATCTGTATATGTCCGGCTATCAGGCAGGGATCGCCTCTCAATCGCTTTCTCTCTAATGATACCGAATATTCATCTACAAACGTGGACAAAAAATAGTTTCTGTTTACACGATTGCCTTTTATGCCGCAGACGCCATTATTTTTATTGCATTTAATAGTGATTATGATGTCTTTGTAATATGGCTTCCAAGTTTTTGCTTTGTTACGAGCCCCTCCATAAGGTACACTTAGGGCATAGTGACTGGAAAGCGTCTCCGACTGGTGTGTTTACCGCGTCCAAATACGTGGTCCCTCGATTTCCGCCTGATGACGTCATAGATGTGTCACGCTGCCGCCGGCCGCGACCCTGGCGGTGTCCCAGCAGCTGTGATGGATGTAGCAGACGCCTGTTCTGCTCCAGGTCGCTCTCTGACCTCGTATGTCCATGGAAGCTCCAGCAGACACGGGTTGGGACGCCGTGACGACGGCGGCGCTCGCGTTAGGTGGCGCTTTTTGCCGGAACTTCTACAACCAACCGCCAGGGTCGCGACATCCGACAGCGTGACACTCCGGCTTTTGCGACGTTATTTTGTCGCCACTTCGGGACCACTTTTCATGCGTGGGTGGAATGCTGGAGAGCAAGTCGTCTGCTTCTTGGGCAGGAGTTGCGGTGACGTCAGAACGACGCCAAGCTCTGATTGGCCGAGTGAAAAAAATGGTGGGTAGATCTCAATGCTATAGATGCTTTGAGGTCTACCCACTATTTTCTTCAGTCAGCCAATCAGAGCTCGGCGTCGTTCTGACGTCACCGCAACTCGTGCCCAAGAAGCAGACGACTTCCTCTCCGCATAGGACGCTAAACACACCAGGCGGAAACTCGTTCGAGGCACCGTGTCATGATCGAAGCTTTGCAGCAGCTGCGCGTAGGCGCCGCCATCACCGACCTTCAGTTTTTGTTTCCTCTGTTTCCGTTCACTTCACTTCATCATTGTCATAGCAGAACAGATTAGTGCCATCTTAGATTCTATTGTGTCTTCTCCCCAGCATTGGCATTTGTGGAGGCTCGTCAGCACCCGTTTCATTGGCTCGGTGTCTCGGTAAGACAAGAGAAGGTCAGCAATGGCGGCTGTTATCCGGCGCGTGTTTAAAGCGTCTATCCTATTATTCGCTCCCGGAGTTTCTCGTAGGCGACGCCATTTTGGTGCTTAGTGCAGGATGGGCGGCGCAATGAACCTCTTTCCAGTAAACTTCTGCGCATGCGCTCACACTTTTCCCCTGGCCTTGCTTCCCGCTTTCGCCATTTTCGGAGGAACTCCGTCCCCGCCCGACCAGCGTATTCAGCAGCCATCTTTGAACGCATTTTTCTTTTTTTGTTTTGTTTTATGACGGTTCTTTTTTGAGTACCGGTAGTATGGGCCATAAAAAGCAATGCGAACTGGATGCAACAGCACCATCCGATGCGTTCTGACGGGCGGAGGCATGTTGGGCTAACCTAGAGTAAATGTATATGCACCGCCTTGCGGAGCAGAGTACCGTAATGGTGCTTCCAGGGCGGCCATGTTGGATCCAAGGACGCACTGCGGGAAGCGACCGTCGCTCCGCCAAGAGCCCCGGATGCGCGATCTGCGCGATCGTCCTCCGTGTCGCTTTCTTCCCAGACTTTGAAAACATGTTTTAAAACATCGCTCGCGGCATAGAACTACGGGATTATACTGTATCCAGTGGCTAGGCATAATGTTGAATGGTCAAGGATTTAACATTCCTGGAGAACTCAAAACCGTTTCCTGCGATTTCAGATTTTTCACCAACAGCCGTCCCGTGTAAAATAACCGAGCAGACCTTATATAGAGCGAACAAAGGAACGCGAACAACCCGGGTTTCGTACTATCTCGCACGACGCAACTCATAGAATTCCATCATGAATTGGCATCTGATGTTGACGAGGGGGGCAAACATATTCCGTTTTTCTAGACTTTCGAAAGGCATTGTGTACGGTATCGCATTAACTCCTGCTTAGTAAACACTAGATCTATGTTAAACGTGGGCTCGAGTGTGTACCGATGAATTGGAAATTACTTATCTCACCGCTGCCAATGGGTATTTTGAACGGTAAAACATCGGGGTATGTTAATGGGTGCCAGGGGTCCAACGGGACTCTGTCCTGGGGCCCGCTTTTGTTTTTAATTTATATTAATGATATCTCTATGGTAATTTCCTCGTGTATAAGGTTGTTTACCGACGGCTGTGCTGTGTATAGGAAAACTTAGGAACGAACGAGACGCTGCTGTGTTTCAATAGTGACTTGGACTGTATTAATACTTGGTTGTTCCTCGTACAAGATGAACTTAAACCCTCAAAAAATGCGTTCTCCTCTGTATTACCAGCAACAACAAAACAATGAATTGAAAGTTTTTATCAGGGAATAAACGCACTAATAAACCACGAACCTACATACATGTATACGTAGGTGTTACGTTATCACCTGATTGTTTATTAAATGCTCAAAATGCTCGCTTTGATGATGTGATTGCGAAAGGTAGCAGCGGGCTCGTTTTATTCAGCGGAATCTGAATGGTTCACAACCTAATAAAATAAAAACGTTTAAGAGAAATCTTAGAATATGCCTGCATCGTTCGGGTCCCTAAACAAATGATCCTTATTGCTAAAATATAAAAAAAGAACTTTAAAATAAATTTGTCAGGTTTGTTCCGAGTCGGTGAGGTCGGGAGAAAGCTGCGCTGAAATGAAACACGAACTGAATTGGTAATTGCCTTCATCTGGACAAAAAAGGTTGAGATTAAACAATTTTATTTTTCTCATTTATAATCATACTAAGACTGGTATTAAGAACAAAAACCCTTTTCAAAAGCCACATTATGTTTCTATATGCGCACTGATCATGCATTTAAAACCCGGGAATACCGCACGAATACAAAATTGTATGCAAATTCATTCTTTGTCAAAACGATTGCAAAGTAGAATCGGCTATCAAAGAGCAAATGTGTTGTACTAAACATAACTTTTTTTTTCATTGTATTTCTTTGCTTTAACGCTCTCGAGCAATCCGAGGTAACATTTGAATAAATGAATAAAACGCTCTAGAGAGCTGGGTCGCTAAACTCGTCAAACACAAAGTTCGGGCCGAAGTTCATGGAGGGCACCGATTGGCCAATCCCAACGATGACCTCGCGCTTTTTTCGCCGACGTCCAATCCGCGCGTCCCGTGAACTTCTAGCTCCAACTTTGTGTTTGACGAGTTTAGGGCGCGTGGCAACAAAGATTCTAAACAATACAACCAACTTCGAACTTCTTTTATTTTTTTTATTTTTTCAAGAGTGATATCCGGCTATCTAGCGACCCGGAAATATGTTCAATTTCTTATGCAGTTCTGTAAAACCTATTATTCCGTAAAAAAAAAAAAAAATGAATCGACGAAATTGGAATTGACGTTCGGCCTTCCCGCTATACAACGGAAGTGACGTCTACAGCGTCGGTTTCGGTAGAATTTAGTGGTCGTGAGCGTAGATGGCGCGGTGAGCTGTAGCAGCGCTTTGTGGGTTGAGAGTGTTGTACCGCGTTGCGACATTTGTGCTTCGCATGCCGCTTGCTAAGCTACTCCCTGAATTTGTCGCCACGCTCCACGCGACGCACCGATGGTCGACAAACGGCCGCGGTGACTCGCGGCCGTTTGTCAACGCAACGCCGGTCAAACACTTTGAAACGCAACTACGTGTAAAGACCCTATCTTTTGTCGACATTTACGTTTATATTGTCAGTTGCTTTGCGAGCGGCGCTATCGTATTACGAATAAAAATAATCGCTGCGCGTCGCTGTTACGTACCAAGCGACAGGCTAAACGCGGGCTCCTTCGGTTTTACTATAACGACGGACACAAGTTTGAGTTTGACCTTGCTCGAGGAGGCTCGGCGTAAAAAGCGACGGAGTGTTGGTCTCGCGCAGGGGTGTTTTACCCATGTCCTCTTTCCCGCATGTTCGTGCATATATAACGCTTCGGTACAGGATAGGCGCAGAAAGGCCTCGTTGGATGAAAGGCTGCTGGATAAATGTGCAGGAAAGATCGAGGCGTGCCAGACGAGGTCGGACGGAAGCTTTTTGACATGGTCCAAAAGGTATACCGGAAACCGCAACGCGTCAGCCTGGAACAGTTTCTGCCGCTCCCTTCTCGCGTGGAGCCAAGAACCGCGCAACAAAACGGACAAACCACAACGATGCGCAAGTTTCGTTTTTTTCTCATCAGAAAAAAAAAAAAACTTATGTGGTTGTCACATTAATCGCTTTTCAAAACAGTCCCCGCCCATTATTCGCGAGTGAAAGGCGCTCGGGTTTTCAGTACTTTTATTCCACGCGCTCGCGGACTGTAGTATTTTATTTCTATATCAGTAATCCTTTCTGACAAATATGTACGGTTTTTGTTATTATAAAGTTTAAAAAAAAACTAACGTTTTTAACTCCCGATCAAAAAAGAAAAAGAAAGCGGAGTCCATTCACTTCGACGAATCGCCTGACGGGCGTGCACTGATATGCTGGTCCACGTGACTCAAAACCTGGATTTGTTTCGCAGACTTGGACGCCGCTGTCATCGGTCCAGGTCTGATTATTGCTGGATATATCAAATGAATTTGTGCCGCGCGAAAGCTATATAATCTTTGGGCTAAAACTTTGTGAACATTACCTGAAAGACAGCTGACATCCATTTCAATCGTTAAACTAAGCTTCCAAACCGTCTTCATGGTTCCTTAATTTAGGTGCAAATATGGCGAAAGTTTTTGTTGTTTTCTTTCTAAGAAAATTCAGAAGTGAAGAGCGCGCGCACAATGATATCAATTTCTGGCCGCGACAGCGGCTTTCTAACGCGCTGTACGACATGTCGGACGTCTTTGTCGATTGTCTTCGTCTTACGTTTTTGTCGTACGTTTTACAGCGGAGCTGTTAAGGGCTAGTTTCCCCAGAATCGTGTCCCCCGCAAAGAAATGAAGACACCGAACTCTGGACACCTACCGCCATCTATGAGCGATGGCGGCAAGCCAACCATCTGGTTGCCGCCGTCGCTCATAGATGGCGGTAGCCTTTCCACTTTGGCTTGACGACTTGCGGCCGGCCATTACTTCCCATTGTACAGCTACGCTGGTCTTCCTTCTTCACCAGAGTGGAAAGGCTGAAAGTTCTGTCGTACGTTTTCGTCGGACATTTCTTGTCGTGTACCTGTTTCTGGCCGTTCATCCTTGTCGTTTTCAGATACCCTTTGGGATTTTGTGATTTTCGTTTGTTTGGTCCGGCTTCCAGGTCGAATCTCGTGTATCCTCATTTCACCTGCCGCTCTAAAAGAATTTACGGTCTATGCTTGCGGTCGTAACGCTGGAAGGCCGTTAAGACCTTAGCGCCTTTCGGCGTTCGCTAAAAAATAATTTATTTCCAAATTAACGAAGGAAAACTGCCGACGGGAGCACGCTAAAAAACCAAACAATAACGACAGACAATTAAAACGAGAAAGCTCTTAATTTTTTTGCGTAATTTATATATTGTGGTTATGAAGGTGTACAGGATGCGTCTTGGTGCACTTTATTGTGACAAAGATCCGTGGCCATTTCAGACGCCGCGTCGCATTCTGTTGTGCACAGCTGGCTGTCAGGGTTACTTGCGCCGGTTTGCGAGCCTTATTTTTATGCGGATTTTATAGATTTAATTAATTTATTAAGCTTATTTATGGAGTGCGGGTACTCTGTTGGAAGGTTCAGAAGTACTGCGTGTTTGAGGACAAAAAATAAATAAACAGCGTCGAAATTGTTATGTCGGAAATGCTACATACATTTCACTTCATCGTTGTCGAAAGGAGGTTTTAACGCGGATGATCTGTCATTCTCTAGTGGAATTCAGTCCTAAGGGTGCTTCCGCGACCTTGTTTTGTCTGCTATGCGACACTGGGCGAGTTGTCTAATGGGCTAATGGTTTTTTGCTCTGCGCAGACCGCATTTCTAAAAAAAGACAATAGAAAACGTATTTTTCAATTTAGAAAATAACTGCTTAGTCGAAGCATGCATTGAGACATGCCTGCATTTTTAACTTTTCTCCCTAAGGCTGGTTCACACAAAATAATCTTCTTACGTTACGAGGTTAGCGTGCGCTTACTTCAAGATACGACTGCGTGCAAGTCACCGTCACATCCGTAGTTGTTACTGTAGGAGCCAGCTCCGAGAGACGAAAGAAGTTGTCTTCTTTGCCCTTACGGCCATCCAGGTCCGGCTGGATGGCCTCACGGCACTCTGGGGGGGGGGGGGGGGTCACTAAGCCTCAAGCTGGAAGTCGAGGCTCAGTTTCACCTCCACCGTATAACATCCCAGCTGTCTCAGTTCTACTATGTCGTCGCCTCCCTCCCTCCGGCCGTCGCCGACGAGCTGGACGACATTCTGTCCCGACCTCCACCTGACGACGCCTACGACCACCTGAAGGGCGTCCTCCTCGAGCGGACGACAGCTTCGGAGCGCACGAGGATCCAGCAGCTGCTCACAGCCCAGGAGCTTGGAGACCGCCGCCCATCTCAACTTCTTCACCAGATGCGGCAGTTGCTCGGTCCCCAAGCCTCCGGCTCCCAGGACCCTATTCTGCGAGAGCTATTTCTCCAGAAACTTCCACAAGGAATACGCATGGTTCTGGCAGCTGCGGACGACATGCCGCTAGACCGTCTGGCGATGCTTGCGGACCGCACCGCTGAGTACGCTTCACCGTCCATCGCGACAATCACACCGCACGAACCGCCTGCCTGGGAAACAGCTCTTACAAGACTCGAGGCGCGCATCGAGGCGCGCATGGAACAGCTATCCTGCGCTGTTGCCGCTGTGAGGCCGTCGCACGAGACACCTTCCCGACGAACGAGGCGAGATATGTCTCAAACCCGTTCATCCTCGCGACGCACCTCACGGTCAGCCGAGAGATCGCTGTGCTGGTACCACAGGCGGTATGCAGAACGTGCCACGCGCTGCCATCAACCATGTTCCTGGTCGGGAAACCCCACGGCCCGTCACTAACAGCGGCAAGTGACTACGGCCAACACCCAAGCCGCTTGTTCTACGTCATGGATAAGATCTCTGGCCAACGCTTTTGGTGGACACGGGGGCCGAGGTTAGCGTCCTGCCAGCGTCACGACTTGACCGTCAGCAGGCGCAGCACACCAGACCCCTACGAGCAGTCAACAGCTCTGCCATCGCCACCTATGGCCAGAGATCCCTCACCATCGACATTGGACTGCGACGACTTTTCCGCTGGGTCTTCATTGTTGCAGACCTTCGCGAGGCCATACTGGGAGCGGACTTCTTGGCGAACTTTGGCCTGGCCGTTAACATGCGTGGCAGAAGCCTCACGGATGCTACGACATCGTTCACCATTCAGGGTATTCTTTCGTCATTTGAAGCTTCTCCGATGCGCCCTTTGGCGGCGTCTTCAAGATATGAAGCCATCCTCGCAGAATACCCTGCCATAACCCGACCGTGCAACACGGAGGTACCAGCCAAGCACGCCGTGACCCATCACATCATTACCAACGGCCCTCCAGTCTCTGCGAGACCTCGTCGACTCTTCGGCGAGCGACTTAACATCGCGCGCAGAGAATTCGAACACATGCTGGAGCTTGGCATCATCCGCCCCTCCTCCAGCAGTTGGGCGTCGCCTCTTCACATGGTCCCTAAGAAAGATCCAAACGACTGGAGGCCATGCGGAGATTATCGAGCCTTGAATGCGTGCACGGTACCTGACCGGTACCCCTTGCCACACATTCACGATTTCTCCGCTGGCCTAGCTGGCACCAACATCTACAGCAAGGTAGACCTTATTGAGGCCTACCACCAGATCCCAGTCGAGCCTGCGGATGTGCCCAAAGCCGCCATCACAACTCCGTTCGGACTCTTTGAGTACGTTCGGATGCCCTTCGGCCTCCGAAACTCCGCGCAGACTTTCCAACGCCTTATAAACGAAGTCACCAGAGGCCTTCACTTCATCTTCGCTTATGTTGATGATATTCTCGTGGCCAGCTCCTCTCCGGAAGAACACGAGCAACATCTGCGACTTTTGTTCGACCGGCTGCAGGAGTACGGCCTCGTCATCAACGCGAAGAAGTGCGTTTTCGGTGTCGACGCGCTGGACTTTCTAGGCCACCGCATAACATCGTCGGGCATCCTACCACTCGAAGAAAAAGTCCGGGCAATCCGCGAGTTCCCTCAACCTACCTCGCTTCGAAAGCTTCGCGAGTTTCTCGGGCTAGTAAATTTCCACCGTAGATTTATTCCCCACTGTGCCGAAATTCTACAGCCTATGACGGACCTGCTGAAGACCAAGAAAGCGCCATCATCGTCACTTAAATGGACCGATGAAGTTGCATCAGCTTTTTCCGCCATGAAGGAAGCCTTGGTCAACGCAACCCTGCTTGTCCATCCACGAACTGAGGCTGCTACCCGTCTCATGACCGACGCGTCCAGTACAGCTGTAGGTGCTGTACTACAGCAGCTTCTCGACGGCAAGTGGAGGACACTAGGTTTCTTCTCTCAGAAACTGAAACCTGCGGAAACGCGATATAGTACGTTCGGACGTGAACTCCTTGCCATCTACCTTGCCCTAAGGCACTTCAGGTACATCCTGGAAGGTCACGAGTTCCACGTCCTAACGGACCACAAGCCCTTGACTTACGCGTTTCATGGCAATCACACAGCCTACTGCTCCCGAGAAATCCGACAACTCGCCTACATCTCAGAGTTCACTGTAGATCTCCGTCACATCAAAGGAGAAGACAACTCAGCAGCGGACGCTCTTTCCCGCGTCGAAGCACTTTCGGCACTCTCTGGAGGAGTAGACTTCGAACGCATCGCTGCCGCGCAACGAGACGACCCTGAATTGAATAACCACCCTGAGACGCTGCAGTCTTTGGTGTTGAAGCGGATTCCCCTCCTCACTGCACCGGTACCATCCTCTGCGACATGACCATGGGACATCCTCGACCTTTCGTCCCATTGGCACTTCGTCGGCAGGTCTTCGACCACCTCCACAACATCAGCCACCCGGGCATCCGAGCCACGCAGCGACTGGTGACAGCTCGCTATGTGTGGCCTAGCAATGAACGTGGATGTACGAGGTTGGGCCAGGAGCTGCCTTCAATGTCAGCGCTCTAAGGTGAGCCGACACACCGTCGCACCCTTGAGACCATTCCGTGCCCCCTCGGCCCGGTTCGACCATGTTCACCTCGATCTCGTGGGCCCCCTGCCATCATGCCGAGGCTTCACCTACATCCTGACTTGCGTCGACCGCTACAACCAGGTGGCCCGAAGCTACTCCTCTGGCCGACATCACTGCCGAGACAATCGCCAGGACCTTTATCGAGATCTGGACATCCCGCTTCGGATATCCATCCACCATCACTACGGATCGGGGACGACAATAGACCGATCTCACCAAGCGTTCGGCGCATGCGTGACGCAGCCTTAACTTCTAGCTTCACCGGAGGTAAACGGCATAGCACGAGCGGGCTCGTGCTGTCTCGTGCTCCACACGCGCAGAGCTCCAGCGAGGTTGTCGCACGCGCAGAACAACTAAATCTCCCTCGATGCATTGCGGCAGCGGTGGCGTAGTCAGACTGGCTGGTGAGATCGGTCTATTCGAATGCTCGCCGTTTGCTGCATTAGCACAGCTCCTCGGCACGCACCACGTGCGCACTGCCTCATACCACCCGTCAGCCAACTGCATGGTAGAAAGGTTGTACCGACAGCTCAAGGCAGCATTCACTGCACGAGATGGACGACCCGGCTGGGTTGATCATCTCCCATTCGACCTTCTCGGCATTCGATCCGCCTTCAAACAAGACCTGGAATGCATCTCGGCTGAATTGGTTTATGGATCGCCACTCCGCTTGAGAATTTCTCGACATTACAAGTGCACTCCAACAATTCCACACCAAGTGTACTTAGACGACTTGAGGCACTTCATTCAAGAACTGAAGCCCACACAACCTCGGATTCCCCATTCTCAGAAGATCTTCGTAAGTCAAAAATTGAAAACTTCCACGCACGGATTCGTCAGAAAAGAAGTTAAGAAGAAAAGCCTCACGCCACCTTGCGATGGACCTTTCAAGATACTCGAGCGCACCGAGAAGACCACGACTCTTGAATTTAACGGACACCGAGAAATTTCCGCTATGGACCGAATCAAACCAATACCACCTAGAACACAAGGCCTGCGCGTTTCCTCCTCTAAACGTCATCACTAGTAGATCCCCTCAGCGCCCTCTAGCTAGCCCGGATGAGCACCATCGTCTGCTACGTCGTCTGCGGCATCGTCTGCTCCATCGCCTGCTTCAGTGGCCTGTGTAGCATATAATGAAACAGATGCTCACGCCGAGTGTCTGTTGCTATAGCATAAAATGAAGTTAGACGTTCACATGGAGCGTCAAATGCATGAGTGAAAATGTCTTACTGCTGTGCGAAGGGCTGCAAAGCCCTTCGCTGGACGCTGGACACTGGAACTGGACGCCATTTTAAGGGCTCTGTTTATACTCCGGGTCGCTGCTTTGAAGCGTTCTTCCGCAGAACGAGCGCGCGCTAGAAATGCACGTCTCAAAGCCAGGAGCGCGTGCTAGCTCGCGCTCCTGGCCAAGGGAGTGTTCGCGTGCACGTTCCAATGAACTTTGGAAGCTCGCTATCAGCTCGCGCTCAGCAGTCACGCACACAGCTGTGGCCGCCAGTGAACGCGACGTAGTTGCGACGCGGCTCATACTCTCGTCAAGCTTCAGCCTGTTTGCCGCTTGGGGCGGGTCGGGGATCTACTAACGAAACGTCATGCGCAGGCCTTGTCTTCTAGGTGGTATTGATCAAACCCGCATTTCAGGACTCAAATTCTCATCCTTCATACTCATGAAAACTTCGAACACTCCAGAAAATCAAGAAACCAAGACGTGTTTTTCATGGGCCACATAACTCCCCACACCCCTTCCTCCTCTTATTGCCACCATCGGATCAACTAAAATTTTATTTATGTTTCCCTCGGAGCTGGCTCCCTGTAGGAGCCAGCTCCGAGACACGAAAGAAGTTTTCTTCTTTTCTAAGCTCGCTGCGCGAGCTTCCTGATGCGCGAGAAATAAAAGCGAGCAGTTCGAGCCAGAACACCGTGGAGCTCGGAATTGTTTTCCACAGTTACCAAACTTTTCAACCAGTTAAAGGAGTCGCTTGGCACGCGGTATACGAAGAACGAATGTGCCGGTGACTTGCGGCCGTATCTCGACGTCCCCGATTTGCCTAAAAAGTTGCTAAACACACCAACGAACATCGCTGAAATAGTATCCCAGCTATTAGGTCAAAAGACTTGTTTTTCGCGAAGTGATTGAAATTAAAAGTTTGGTCCTCACACGCGTGTTTTTCAAACTGAAAGTCTCTACTGGCAACAACGAAAAAGTGATGCCAGTGGAAGGCATGGGTTTACTCTTTGTACCGTAGATTCTGGTCCCAACTGATTACAAGCAGTTTCATGATGTCAAATGAATGCTTTAGGAGCTCGCTTCAGTATAGGGTGTATTCACTGGCGGCCATATCCGTGGGCGCTAATGCTGAGCACGTGCTGATGGCTAGCTTCCACAGTTATTTTGCAACGTGCACCCCGCACCATCAATATTGCCGGTCATGGCAGCCTATTAATGTGAGCTCGTTCTGAGCATGTGCTCTAAACAGTGACCTCAAATATGGCGGCCAGTGAACACTCGCTATACACGCGCTTCAGCACGGAATAAATTAGTCTATTTTTTAAACTCCTTGCTTGACAGGCAAGCCTGCCTTCCAGTGACGTCACGGCACTGAAAAGTGCGAGTATATTTGAATGTTGTGTTTTGCAACATTTTTATTTGCAAATTTCACAACTGTTGTTATTTTCGCGATACTAATTAGCATACCGCAAAGAGTAAATGCCTAGGATTCAAAAAACGTTCAGCCTTTCCACTCTCGTGAAGAAGGAAGACCAGCGGAGATGTACAGTCGGCACAGAATGAAACCCGAACAGTGGGTGCATGGTTTTCGCTAGATGCTGCACCCCCTGAACCAGATGGGAGCTTCAAGAAGATGGCTATTCCTTCGATGTGTTAGACTCTTGCTCAGTGCATCCAAACCTTCGGTTTTGCGTCTCTAGGTGACTCAGCGTGGGTCGAAAACCATGCGCTCCTTGTTCGCGTTTCATTCCGTGCCGACTGTACTTGATATACTGTGTGCTTCTTCTTCGTCGTCGTCTATTTTTCGCGCTGTTTCCTACGATGAATTCCCACCAACGCGCCCAACTATCCATTCTTCTATTAGAGCCGGAAAGGTTGCCGCCATCTACGAGCGACGGCGGAAACCATACTGGTTGTGTGCTTGCCGCCGTCGCTTATAGATGGCGGTAGCTGTCCAGGTAGGTTTGTGTCGACATACACGGACACGATCCTGGGGAACATAGCCCTTAAAGGGATACTACAACGAAATTTCGGCGCTCATTTTTTGGTCTATATGTGTTCAAAGGAGCAGTATCACATGGAGCATACCAATATCTTGTTAAAAAAGTCTCGAAAAGGAATTTTAAAACGAATTAAACGATTAGCAATGAGCACCTGGTGGATGTCGCTAACGCGTCGTTTGTGATGCCCGTCTAGGAACCTTGACAGCTAGTGACGGAGATTGTCTCGAATCCGGCCACGACAAAAGAAGAGGGGAACGAGGAACTCCCCTCTTCCCAAGAATCCCTTTTGTGTGTCGCAGAAGTCGCTATTGTCCCCCTACAAGATTATAGAAGATTAACCCGTCACTCAAAATTCGTACAAAAGCAGCCGCTTCGGTGGCTGGAACGACTAGGCCATCCTCTCGACGTCACCCTCGCCGTAGCTTTGCTCGTCCCGAGACGACCTACGTCACGATTGCATTGGATGTCACGTGCTCTAAGCTGGGCCTTCTCCGAGCGCTTGCCAGAGTGGGACGTTTATAACGAAAATTACAACCACCAGGATCAAAATACAAACGTGCGATTGTCATTTACGGATATTGTGGATCATATTCAACCTATTTTTGAACACGACGGGAATATTTCAAATTTCGTTGAAATATCCCTTTAAGAGGGGGCGCACCTCAGAGCCCCATAGAGAATACATGAGGTTTTTCGCCAACTTAGAAAAATTCTCACATAATAACGGCTGCGCGGATCTTCTTGAAAATTTCGGCTTTAAAGACATTGAGGCATTATCGAGATATTAAATGGAACAAATGTTTTATTATAAATTTGATTATATTCTTAAAAAATCATGAAAATGGTCAAAATCGGCTAATTCGGCACTCTTACGTTCGGAGCGAATTTACAAAATTATTTCAATGCAAACGAAAAAAGTATTTCATTGAATGTCTTCTAAATTTATTACGGAATCGAATAATATCAAAATTATTCACGTAAATCGATCTGTTCCGTAACTACAGCGAAAATAAAGAACCAAGGTGTCGGTGCTTGTTTTCATAGTTTTTAAGGTACCTCTCTCTCCCGTGAGGTGGCGCTCGCTGTCCACGAAATGCGAAATCGTCCTTTCGGAGATCGGCCGGATCGGCACTGTGCAAGGTGTTCTTCCGCGCGCGCCCGTATCCTGTTTCATTCTGCACGCCGAGGCGTCAGTGTGCGTGTCTCGCTTTCCTGGTTATCGGTAAATAGATCTCCGTGTTTTTTTTTGTTTTTTTTGACACAAAGTTTTATTTTATTGTTACCTTTCACACTAACGTCCTTCGGCCTTGGGGTCGTGGAAATCGGGGATGAAACGTGCACAGAGTAGATCGTTCTTTGCCTCCTTTATATTTTTCACGGACGTCCTGTGAGCTCCGTACGGTTCGTGGTCACCGCAATCTGACGCGAGGAAAAACGGGTCGCCTGCTCTGTAGCCAGGGTATTTCTAGGGGAGGGTGATAACTGGCTGTTCTTCTGGAAATTCACATATTGCCCAAAAAGGTGGCTTGGGTAATGATTAGGGTATGTTTTTCCGGTGTTTATTTTTGACCAAAAGTCGGCGCATGTTTTTCGACACTTACTTTTTAAACACCAGTGTATTATGGTTGAACGTCTCGTGATGACGCTAAAAAGCGTTGATAACCGAGGAAGAAAAATGCGATTGGACAAGAACATTTCAAATTTCCAATTCTATTCACATATTTCATACGCTGTTCTTCTCGTGGGAGCATCTATCCCGACGAAAAATGCCTAAGTCATTGAGCTGTGAACGCATACGCAGTGTACAATCTTTTGGCCTAGAGAGCTATTGCGCACGCACCAACGCGCTTCACAGCCCAGTAGACAAAGTTGGTGGCACCCAGAAGGCGAGTTTTGGAATGGTCTGTAGTAGGCAAAAGAAACAAATAACAATCAACGCATCTCAGTTCCTCAAGCGAAGAGGCGCGTTTCTAAGGTCAATGGTTCCGGACGACACTAATGTTGTTGGCGTTGTCTTCCAAGAACCACACCGACCTCTGAATAGGCACTGGAAGGATGGAGGATCGACGAGATAACATGTTTCACAAACTTCTACAGAGGAGGCGTTTCAAAGAAACTAGCCGTCGCTGGGGCGGGAACATTCACCGACTGGAGTGTTTTAGTTTTACCCAGGCCGAATATTTCCAACCACCGGAGTTTTTCGGCTGTAACCAATTTTGTATTTTCGTCACCGGCGGATGTTTATCAACTAAGAATATTAAAGTTCGTCCTGAAAATTGTTTTTTTTTTCCTTGGTGAATAGAGGTGATTTGTTCAGTTCAAAACTTCGCATTATCAAAATAACAAACATCGAAATGCTGAACACCGGATAATGAAGTTGCTAGTAAGTCAGTCCTCTAAGCATAAATCATAATATTTATGCTTAGAGGAAGGGGGGTTGTGTTCTTATAACACTGAAAGATGGGAACCCATAAATTTCCTAGGATGGGGAGGGCAGCTAATATGTCATGCGTCCAGGAGCTTGGCTATTTCAAAGTACCGATATTTATTGAAGTAACACTTGTTTTCAAGTCTTGTGGTGGGATAGTTAGTACTGCCAATAGCAAGGGCGTCAATGAAAAAAAAAACAGCTGCAGAAATCTATTTAGATATTGGTGTTTTTTTATTAAAATTGGTGTACGTTTGTGTCCTACTTTATTTATTCTTTTTCTTTAAAAATATATATAAAAACAAATACGAATATTGGAGAATTGGGTCTAACACAAACAAACTCTGATAATCCCCGAATTTCCAGCGATAAATAAACACCACAAAACACCCTCCGATTAAAAATATAATAACTCTGAAGACACGGAGTTTTACTTCTAGGCAACGTAAGTAAACTTTAAAAAGAATGGTGCAATGTGAACAAGCCTTTAGAAAACGGAGCTGTGTGAACAAGAATGTCACGTGTGAACCAGCCCAAACGGTTAGAAAAAGCGCCAAAGAAAGCCGAGCAGAGTGAATATCAAAGGAGAGGGAGGCATAGAGGATTATTAAACAACAATTACCAACAATCAAATGAGGGCTTTTCTTCATCATTTCATGAAAACAAAAACGGTCAGGTTTTCAGCACAAAAAGATATGTACAAAAACGACATTAAAAGAGGAAGGCAGATATAAGGTGGACGCCCAAATCACCATCTGACTTCTATCTGTATCATTCATGAAACGGTCTGCCTAGTGCCACTAAATAAGCTACGCTTCAGAGTAACGACACTTGTTCATATTGTGGCTTAAAATCATGGTTGCCAGTTATCTGAAGACTTATCTGAAATCACAGGAAACGCTTTTCCGCCATTCACAAATGTTTAGACAGTTCGCGACATAGCAAAGCAATATTATATGAGCTTCCTAACACCGAATCTAATGCTGAGAAAGTCGCACTTTAGAATCATGACGATCGGCAGTTGCGTCTGTTCTGCACAAGCACCAAAATGGCGGCGCCCACAACAGTGTTGGGGAACAGAGTGCCGATACTCTAAGCGCAGCTCATTTAGTGGCTCTAGGTCTGCCGCCATGACTACAGGAGGCTTTTACATGATACTCAATATGACGTCTGTGCAAATGAATCAATGAACCTTCTCCGGGAAGCCTCTGCGCACGCATTTCGCCATTTTCGGAAAGCACGACCAACATTGTCAGCACCTCTCTTTGCGCGTATTTCGTGTAAAGTAAATTGGTGCGTGTATGTTGAAACAACCTGAGCTTAGTTTGCCTCAACGGGCAACTTGTCTCTCAGCTGTAAATGAACAATTTAGCCAGTGCGGCACAACCGCTAGCCTGGGGTCTTTAACGTGCACCACGCAGTAGTGATACACGACCGCACGCCGGTACGATGCTCATCCAGAGCAAAATGGGCAGGGGTGGGATTGAAGCCTAGATCCTCCCCGGGTTCTGCAGCGCCAGCTTTCGCTCCACGTGCTCCGAGCTGGTGTGCGCTAGCCTAGAGCCACTAAATAAGCTGCGCTTAGAGTATCGGCACTCCGTTCCCCGACATTGTTGTGGGCGCCGCCATTTTGGCTCGTATGCAGAGCAGACGCAACTGCTGATCGTCATAATTCAAAAGTGCGCACCTCGTCAGCCTTAGATTCGGTGTTAGGAAGCTCGTGTAATATTGCTTTGCTCTGTCGCGAACCGTTTAAACATTTGTGGAGGGCGGAAAAGCGTTTTCCGTGATTTCCGATAAAGCTTCAGATAACTGGCAACCATGATTTTAAGACACAATATGGCCAAGTGTCGCTACTCTGAAGCGTAGCTTATTTAGTGGCACTACGCTAGCCCACTCGGCCACTATCCCCCCCCTCCCGCAGTATTTCGTCTTTAAAGGGGCGGTGCAACGATATTCAATTGGAATGTTTTTCACTTTACACGAGCTTATCTGGCACTAGTGGGACTCAAGGTTACTCGCACGCAACGCCACTGGCCAAGAAGCTCCTTTGTCGCGGTCTAATTTTAAGGACAAAAGCGATAATTTTCATTCAATCTCTCCTTTGCAAAATGTGATGACGTAACGTGGGGATCGCAGTACGCCCCAATGACGATATTTGAATGCGGTTCATAGATTGGACCCGAGCATTGCGTGGGCACTCGATTTGGGCTCGTGATAATTACTAGCTCGAGAAGCATTCGGGTAGTGGCCCGTGTCCAATCGCTGCAACGACGACAATAGCCGAGCCATAACAATGTCTGGAACTCAGCGCGTGTCCTGTGCCTTTCTAACCCCAGCGCGTGGCTATGATCAACATTGGCGGCATATAATCGGCTCCAGATCACGTGGCCGCTTGTTCTGGCTGCGAGTTGAGAGGAGTGAACGCTGCTCTTTTTTCTTCAATTTTTTTCTGGGACTTCTATTGCGTGGGGTGAAAAACGAACGCGTGTTTCATAGGTCATTAAAGTCGAGGATCCGTTCTAAGCGTTATTTGCGCAAAGTACAAAAATTGTTGCCTCGCCCATTTAACTGCGATAGCACGCGCGCCTGTTGCTGCGCGCATTTTATACACTGCCTACCTTTTTCATAAGCGAGGATAATTTGTGTGGCTCAGTTACGCCAATACACGAGGCAGGGCTCAGCAACTGGTATACCACTGCGCATCTCCGACCCTCACTATAAGCGCCATTTTGAAAGAAAAAAGCGAGTGGCGCCACCCGCATATGGCATTCGGGCCAACGTTACCGGAGCAAGCTTGCTCCAGTAACGTTGATTCAGGCCGCGCCCGGGTCACATGACAGGGAGCCGAAAACACTTCCGGTTCAGATTTTCTTTGCATGCTTTAAAAGGGCAACATCACCGCTAATATTCGTGTGTTCCAGGAAGTTAAATCGGTCTTTTGTTACGTTTTCCGCTTGCACTGGCTTCTCGAAGTGCTGTAATGCTTTGCAATTGATTCGGCGACTTTGCTATGGCGGGTCTCCCCGAAATAAAAGATGAAGCGAGCCGCGACCGTCGAGCGCGAACAGTCTCTGTCACGCGAGCATCGATTTCACGCTCAACACTATAGATCGCTTAATTTTGAAATTGAAGCTGCACACATCCGACTCTTCCAGACAGCGAAGATACTTTATCGAACGAATCACGCTCGAGTTTTTATGCAAATAAACGATTGATTGAAAGGATAATTAATATTCGCCCAAACATAACTTTTGATTTTAGCCTGAACGCAGGTTTTCATAGCACAGACCAACTTGGATACTGCATAGCATATTTATTACATAAAACGACAGTTTTAGTAGCTTTTTTTATCTTCGAGCAGAATTATTTGTTGACGTTCATTTTCGTGTGCATTCGAGCTTGTGAACAGACGGTTGATGTGAGAGTCCTGAACAAACTCCAGCAAAATCCAAGGACAAACTAAATAGGAAGAAAAAACACGTACATTTTGAGAGTTTGTGTCAGCGAAGGACTTCCGAATGGGAGGGATCTTTTCATATGGAACCGAACATTGGGTTCGGTTCCGCTACAGTTTCCAGACATGTTAATCTTCCAGTGATGTGATTGCTGCTCCAATTACGCCAAACTGAGCCAAGGGGCTAGCCCTGCTACATCCTGCTACATTTTGCCAAAATATGGGTAATCTGCGCCAAGCCTGCTTCAAAAAACCAATTTCGGTCGCCTTTCAAAACCGAAACTAGACTGAGTATCGTAATTGAGCATGTGTGTGTTATGTGGCGCAAGCGGCCGACCGACACAAAGTACCCTGCATCAATTATCCATCCGGTTTTGCATGGTTTTCCCGCTGTCTCGCGTTTCGCGCTCTCGTCGTCTCGCTGTGTCTTGCATCAATGCGCTCGGGTTGTACTTTTATTTTTGTGTGTGTTTAGCTTGTGCCTTTTTTGCCGGCCTGGCAAGCACGCACCGCTGGACTGTTTTTTATCGTATGTTCGACAGTTACATTTTGCATAACAATTTTTGGAATCAGTTGGCGACGGAGTGGAGTGGCATGGTTTCGGTTTCGATCGAACAGCCGTTGTCTCCGCTCGCGTGACGAAGCACGCGCAACTGCAAGCCTGCCGAAGTTGCCCTCATGCGCCTGCGGATACGATTGCACGACAGAGGCACCAGCCGGGACGCTTGCATACCATTGTTTTACGTTTGCTTACTTTTGACGAAAATCTGGCATGTCGGGAACCAGTAGAACGGTGGCAAGCGGCTTTACGGAATTGCTCGGCAATGCCTACAGCACTGCACACTTGTGGGATGTCTCAGCAGTAAAAACAGAAGCAGCGGGTTCCGTCACAACACGTCACATCAGAACACGATACAACACATAGTGTCCTTCGTTTGTAGAGCACTTAAAACGAATATTTTTATTTTTCTAATAATATCTACTCAAAAAGCCTCTTTTGCCACTCTGAAACACTGTCTTAGCTGCACCAAAAGCCAGTTTTGCTGCTCCAGAACGCTGTTTTGGCTGCTCCGAAAGGTGCTCCAAAATGGCTTAGGCCAATCACATCACTGATCTTTGAAGTTCTAGGGCAAGAGTTTTCTTTTCAGCATGCAATAAAGCGTCTGTTAGTGGCACGATTAAAGCAAGACGTAAAACGTGCCATTTTTTTTTTTCAATTTTATTACTCACCCACGTTGTAAAACAAAACAGCGCTTGTGTGTCTGACCAAACAGAACAGTTCGAACAAATGTTATAATGTCCTCAGGAGTGTCGCGTGATCGTAACAAGTCGGGCGTGAAACTAGTTTTGCTTACCTTATCGCCCGGGTTCTAGAATCTAATATAGCCTTTTGACGTCCGCGCCCGCAACCGTACCCATGTGATTATCATTCACAAAATCGCCGTGGTAGGTGGACGTTGTTACAATCACGATATCTCCACTCGTCGTCGAAAAAAGGCCGCTTTATTTTTTTTGAGGGGAACGAGCGGTGCAATTGTACACATTTCGACGGCTTTGTCCCAATCGCGATATCTCTACTCGTCGCAGAGAACGCACCGCTCGCTTTTCCCTGGCACGATTGAGCACGAGTGGCACAATCCTTCGCACCCTCCTTCAACTACATCCAACAGGCGTAGGTAGCTTAGTTACGCTTTGGCTAGCTCGAGCACTCACGGTGACACTGCGCAGTTGACGAAGCGATGCTACTCTCACGCACGCTATTCCGTGCACGAAAAACACGAAACAATTACATGCCTTCGTTGATTTGTAAACGTCTAACCTCGGCGAATGTCTCACGTGTACACAAGTTTCCACTCGGCCGTCAAGTAAGGGCCAAATAACTTTCGCCACGAAAATAATAAAAAAAAAAACGAGCTGCGATGCTTTTTTTTTTGGCGCGTCATGGTCCAGAAACATACACCGATCTATCTTACGTCCGGTTTTCGACATACCGTTTTCCGACTCTTCCGCCGAGAAAAACGTAAAAGACGCGCTGCTCAATCTTGCTCATTCGAAACATACACAAGAAGCTGGTCAACCGGAAGTTATGTCGGTCACAGGAAGTTCCGCCACTACTTGTTTATGTTTACCTTGGAATATTTCGTAAAGCAAGTTGGAGTCGAGAATAGCGTGGCGCTCGTCGTGAAGCGCATGCAAGACGCGCTGACCCCGAAGCAGACGCGAGCTAAAGGCGGCACTGCGCGGATCCACTATTGAGATGACGTTTGAGTCTGAGCCGTATTCAGAAGAGTTTTGCCATTAGTTGGGAAGTATAGGAGGCAAATGTGGAGGCGCCATTGGCTGAAAGCGGGCTGGGCGTGTTTCAGGGCGTCTTCACAAATTCGAATGTGGCCAAACAGAAGCCGGAAATAATACCTGGCGGTGGTCGCGAGAAACGAACTTAATAAGTTCGTCGGAGTAACTCTCGGTGACTGAAAATATGGTGCACGTAATGTTTCAATCACCGTTATCCAAAATCAAGGTGGAATAGCGCGACTAGTGGAACGATCGACATAATCCGCACGCTGCAGGCGCCGAGGGCCGGGAATCTGCCGTCTGAGCGTTCACACTTTGTCCGAGGAAAACACAGTTCGAGCGGCACATTAGTTTCTTACATCTTTTCGCATGATCATAATCGAAACACCACGTGCACCATATTTTCAACCATGAAGAGTTACTACATATAACCCTTGTGTTCTTATCAAAACGGTTTCTCACTGCGACCGCTAGGGGGTTCTTTTCGGCCTCCGGTGGGCCAAAAGAGCATGGCAACTGGTGCCCGCCCTGGCTCTACCCGCATCCTCCCATTGACCAAACTCTCTCTATACACGGCTCTGGTTTGGTGGGAAAGTCGCAGGCCTTCTCCTCTAAGTCGTATCGGCACGACGCGCTCGGATCACGCTCAAAATAGAACGTTGTGAACCAGCTCTTGCGACTGGAACCCTACCGACGTTTCGCAGACCCTCCCCGGGTGACACTCCAGCTCGGCAAGGGGCTGCGGGAGCCCGTCATCGAAGAAGGCCGAGACCTGTACTTCGAGTGCGTGGTCAGGGCCAACCCTGCCGCCAGTCTGGTCCAGTGGTTTCCACAACGGCGCGTCCCTGGAGCCCGCCGCCAACGGGACGTCGGGGCTGCTATCCACGGGACGCTACCTGGTCGTGCGCCACGTGCGAGCCACCCAAGCCGGGACGTACTCGTGCTCGGCGCACAATGCCCTCGCCACCACCGAAAGCAACAGCGTGCTTCTCACCGTTCAGTGTACGAAACCCACTTGTGCTTTCTCTGTACGGAGAAAAGCTGAGGGTGATGAGATGATGAGAAAGCGTGGGGTGATGTCAGAGCGCCCAGCTTTGATTGGAAGGGGTAGGGGTTGGTCTCAAGGGCTAGCTGCCTATGTCTCTAACCACTTTGTCTTCCCATTCAGAACGAACAAGAGCGTCGTCTTGTCCTCGTGCAATGTCTGGCTTAGAACGCCGGACGCCAGCGTTTGGCGTTTAAGGCTCTGCTATACTCCGACGTAGAGCGCAGCGAACGTGGCGCGCAGAACGTGGGCCTTTGATTGGCCGGCGAGCAGGAACTCGATCTCTTCGACCAATCAGTATTAGTGTGCCCTGCTCTACGCCGTGTTTCGTATACGCTCGACGTCGGAGTATCACGGAGCCTTTAGCGCTCGAACTCCAGACTCTGCGCGGGGAGCAGGCGACGCTTTTGTTCGCTTTGATTGGAGGGAGAGAGTTGGTTCAAGACAAAGGCAGGTAGCCTTGCATCTACCCCTAGCCCACCCAATCAGAGCTTGATGCTTTGACGTCACCGTCCGCTCTCAACTCCTCCTCTTCCTCAATTTCTCTCGGCGTGGGCCTTCTGCTCTGAAGCTTTGAAAGAACTGCGGCGCCCTCATTTTGGGTACTATACAAGCGAACGTCACTAAAACGCTTAATTGGAGAACTTACTCTTGGAAGCCGAACCGCTCGCGCCCACCGAGACCGAACTAAATGCGATAACAGCGCTGCCCCTTAGCGACGAGTCAAAACATGACATGTTCATTTAATATAGCTACTGCGAAATGGCACTGTGAGACGGCGCCACCGGCCTTTGCGCGATTTAGCGCGATTTGACCTGAACCAATACGTGCAGCCGTGCAGTTCCCAGAGTGGCCACTGCGGGAGACATGGCGGCGTTGCGGTCGCCTTTAGTTCGGTTCTCGAGTATGGATTGGAGCCACTTTACCAAGGCAGGCTCTATATCGCAGTTTCCCAACGGAGTTGTTCTAACATTGGTACAAGCTAACCTGATTGGGCCTCGCACTACTTATGGCACGTTGACTGAGCTTTTTTCTTTCTGCGTGGAGCTGAAGAACGGAAAAGCACCTTTGGATGTTCCAAATCGGCTATATTCAACTCAGCAAGGCGATTGCAAGCCCCAAATTCATGCCCCCACCGCAAGGGTTCGCACCTCTTACCCCTGGGTGGTGACGTCAAAACGCGTTACAGCGCGTGGAACGACATTTCTTGCTCACGCTTTACGCCGTGTTGACACTGATGGTTGAACCGCGTTCGCAAAGCGGTTCCGAACGCGGTTGCTTAAAGATCCAATACAATTTCACGCGCCTTTGATGACGAAAACGAACGGATCCGCTTCGCGGTTGCGATTCGAACGCCAGTGTGAATGCACCTTTAGCGTCTTGGATCTCTGCTTCGACGGCGTTGGACGTTTTGTTGTTTCTTTGTACTTTCCTCGTGAGTGCGTTCCGCACCAGACCAGGCATGCTTTTACATATGTGACAGTCTGAGACGCTCAAGTTTGTACCGCCCAAAACAAGTCATAACAAGTCCCTTTTCACAGCGCCCCCTAGACAGGAGGCCTATACTCCGTTGACCGCTGACATGGCGGTGCGGTGTAAGCTACGTGCTTGTTGGACCAGTCGTAAGTCTATATTTTGTCACGTGATCACGCGCCCGCCCTTACTCACGCTCCGAGAACGGGGTCCGGTGACGTAAAGAAGACGGTGATTGGTTCGGCGAGTGCGTAGCTCCCACCGCACCGTTAGTTTAGGGGTGAACTGAGTATGAATCATTCCTAAATTATCCGCAAATTGAATTTCTCAATTTGTGCAGGTGTATCAAATCCGAGTCTTTGTTTGTAAGCAGGGATATCTTAATTTTTTTTTAACACATAAAACTGGAAACTTTACTGGTAAGGGAATTTTTAAAGCTAGATCAACCCGACCCACTCCACGGGTCTCTGCCCTGTCCAGACATTCCCCGCTGCCAGAAGATCTGGTCCTCGACGTCCTCCAACGGCACGGAGACCACGGTGTCCTGCCGGGTGGCCTCGGTACCGGAGGACGTGTCCTTTGCCTGGACCGTGAGGGACGGCTCTCAGGGCGAGCGCGCCGTCGACGACGCCGACGTCTGGGTCAACGGTTCCCTGAGTGCCCTGACCCTGTCCCACGCGTCCTACGGAGTCGTCGAGGACGTCACTCTCTACTGCCGCGCCAGGAACCTCCTGGGACTTCAGAGGAGCCCCTGCGTCATCGCGGTGGATACCCGACGTACGTGGGGACGTCGCTGCTACTAGAGGGTTTTAGGATAACGCACGCAATTCTAGCGTACGTTATTGCTAAGTTTAGCGCTTCCGGTAGCGCCCGCTCGCGAGAGAATTTTAGAGTAGCATCTCTCCGCCGCGATGTATAAAATCCCAAGCATCTAGCTAGCGCTTGCCACGCCACCAAGATATAGTAACAATTTTTAAATCACACATCAAATGCTGCAACTTGAGAAGACAAAAGACATAAGAAAAAGGTTTTTGGTCCAGTGTAACATTTAGATTTGTTTAAATATGAGAATACGACGGGGAGCGGTCGACCGGTCGCGTCCGCTTGCGTCGCCTCGGCAAGAAAGGCTTCGTGTGCTGACCTTTGCACTCCAGTACCCGCGGTAACTTCGCCGGGAAATGTTCGCGCGTCGTAAGCAGCAAGTTGCCGGCGATCGTTGCCAAACTTGCTCGGTCTTCCAAACCGTTTGTGGCGCGCACCTACCGCAGGAGGGCAATGTCGTCCTCTATTGAAGATAGCAATCGCGAGGATGCCACCGACGTCACGCTCACGAGGACCACCAAAGCAGCCGCATGCCGTGGTCATGGGAACCGGCATTTTCTAACTGTACTCGTCTTGGCTTTAGCAAACTTTCTGCGCATCACGAATACTCATTGGAGGAGCGCAAAGACTCTTTGCGTACGCGCGAAATATCCGAAAAATAGCGTACGCTAAAATAGCACACGCAAAGCTCAAAACGGGGTTTGCGTTCGGCGCATGCCCAGTTGCGACGACGCTAATCTTTGCGTACGCTATTTTAAAAATTTCCTACTTTCTCGATGTCTTCTTATCCTTAGGAGCGAAGGCTGGTTTAAACGTTTGCTTCTGACCATGAGCCTTTACAAAGTTAACACAAAAATAAATGTTGCGTTCTGAAGAGACACACAGTTTACAGGCTCAACTTGAATATAAAAAGAAGAAAAGCAAACAATTCTACACAAAAAAATCTAAAAGGTAGCATAAATAAGTTTCTAGTGGAAATCGTTTCGCCAAATCATCTTTATCAACGAGTCATTTAGTTACGATCGTGCATTTAAACTAACAAATCATTTCGTCGACAGCTAAAGCTTCAGTTACAGCCATTTGAGTCATTGCACAGATGGAGATGTTATGGGATGACCGTAATGACAATATAATTAAACACGAAGGAGAGACGGGACTTATTTTAATATCTGACCTGCGAGTGAAGAAAGTACTTTTGTGGTCTAGTTATTATTACTGTCAAGAAAAACGAAACAAACTCTAGGATTGCAGCCATTCTTTTGGGACGTAACATTTTATTTTCCCCTTCTGGCTTGTAAGCCGTCTAGATTAATTAAAACTCGTAGTACTGAGCAAACACGTTCAGTAACGCAACCTTTATTGCACGAAAAAAAGAAAAAAACCCAGTGGCGCCCACGTGTAGGCGAAATAGTGAAACACCTTGTATAAATTACTTTTCTTAAACCTTTTCCTCGATCACAACCCTGCCGCGCAGCTACCGAACCGTAGAAAGGCGAGACTCGATGAAATGTGGGATAGTCGGGACCCAATTTGTTGAACAAACAGAAAAGCGTCCTTTCGTTCTGGACAACAAGAAGACTTTTCATTCTTCCAACCTAGCAGCGCTACAGATGACACGGACGACACGGAGAAAGAAATTCAAGTGCGGGGGAAAGGGAAAGGCGGATTATCGGATTATCCTTGGCTCCGAGTTCCGCCAATGCAATCCGTACGGAGGGCGAAACATAGACTCGTGAAGAAAAGCAAAACATAATACAAAATACAACACGGTTCTTCGTGAAAGCATTTGATAAGTGGTTCGAGCACACCATCGCGCTTGCCCACACCTTTTTGCCCTGTTTTAAAGGAATACTACCACGAAAGTTTGGCGCTTATTTTTTGGTCTATATGTGCTCAAAGGAGCAGTATATCCCATCGGACACACCAATATCTTGTTAAAAAAGACACGAAAAAGAATTTTAAAACGAATCAAACGATCAGCAAAGAGCATCTGGTGGATGTCGCTAACGCCTCGTTTGTAATTCCCGTCCAAGAACCTTGACAGGTATTGACGATAACTATCTCGCCTCCGCGCCCCCTACGAGAGAAGATGGGAAAAGGAACTACCCTCTTTCCGAGAATCTCTTTTGTGTGTCCCAGAAGTCTCTATTGTCCCTCTACAAGATTATAGAAAAAAGACCCGTCACTCAATATTCGTCCAAAAGCAGCCTCTTCGGTGGCTGGAACGACATGGACATCCTCTCGACGTCAGCCACGCCGCAGCTTTGCTCGTCCCGAGACAAACTACGTCACAATTGCGCCGGATGTGACGTGCTCTCCGCTGGCTGCTCTCCGAGCGCTTGCCAGAGGGGGCCGTTTATGACGAAAAATACAGGCCATCAGGCTCAAAATACAAACGTGCGATTGTCATACAGGGATATTGCGGATCATATTCAACCTACTTTTAGCACGACGGGTATATTTCAAATTTCGTTAAAGAAGGGATACATCAACGAAATTTGAAATATACCCGCCGTGTTCAGATATAGGCTGAATATGATCCACAATGTCCGTAAATGACAATCACACGTTTGTATTTTGAACCTGGTGGCTTTATTTTTCGTTACAAACGGCCCACTCTGGCAAGCGCTCGGAGAGCAGCCAGCGGAGAGCACATCATATCCGGCGCAATCGTGACGTAGTCTGTCTCGGGATGAGCAAAGCTGCGGCGAGGCTGACGTCGTCAGGATGCCCTAGCCGTTCCAGCTACCGAAGCGGTCGAAGCACACCGCAGATCGGGCCATCGCAACTAACCGCAAAGCTGCTTTTGCGTGAATTTTGAGTGACGGGTTAATCTCCTATAATCTTGTAGAAGGAAGAATAGCGACGTCTGAGACACACAAAAAAGAGTCTCGGGGAGGGGGAGTTCCTCCCTCGGCTCTTCTCTTGTGCCGGCCGTAGAGCTGTCGGGATGACGTCATGTTCAAAGCGTGTATAGAACTCTTCTGTGTACTCTTGTCCCCAGACACCTAATGGGCGTATCCGGTATGGGCGACGAAAAACTAATCCAACGCTTCAACCTGGAAATAGTAAAAAAATAAAGGGGAGGCAAAACTAGAAAGTGTGACGGTTACGCTTATATCCTAAATGCCTTTTATTGGCGTGGCAAAGGCAAAACAGTGTTTTCGCCCATACTGGAAGTGACGTCAATTCAAGATGGCGGCGCACTTGCAGAAAAGGTCTATAGTTATAGGCGAAACAGTTTCCTTCACTACGTGTCAAAGTTCCTAGACGGGCAGTACAAACGAGGCTTCGGCGAAATCCACCAGATGCTCTTTGCTAATCGTTTAATTCGTTTAAAAATTCCTTTTCTTGTCTTTTTTCACAAGATATTGGTACACGCGTACACGGACACCAGTAAACACTTCCAAAATGTGTGTATATATATATATATTTATATATATTATATATATATATATATTTTTTTTTTTTTGGGCGGGGGGGCACACATTTTGGAGGTGTTTATTGGTGTTTGTGTACGCTTCGATCCAGCAGTGTATACCAGTCGAAGTATAAACGCCCAACAATTAACACCATTATTTTTTTCCTCCTCTGAAGACGGGTTTACACAGTTGCGTATATATATATATATATATATATATATATATATATTCATTTCCATGTATTTAGATCCTACCAGAAAAAAATTACAGAAACGTCCTTGTTCCGTGGTCTATAGGTGAATTTAGTGATGCTACTGTCGTCTTTCACGACATGTAGGAGGCACTTTGGCGCCTATCATTAATGGATGTCATCCCATCTTGTACATGTTACTCGAAAAAAACGTAATCGATTACTCTCGCTGAAAAAGGTTTTTGATTAGATTACTCGATGAGAAAAGTAATTGGCCGTTACTTCAAAGAGTAACCGTTAATTTTCCGATTACTTCAGATTTTCAAAACGACTGATTGTTCTGTCTGTTTCAAAAACGGGTGTTTCTTACTGACTATAGTTGGATTACAATCGTCGAATTTATTTTTCTTAATTTACCCGATTTACTTCATTTACTTATTTTCTTAATCCACCAATATTTGTAAATCATCCTCATGTTTGGGACTTGTCTCGAAGGATTCCTTGGCAGGAAACTTATAAAAACAAAGGGCGTCATTAGAAAGGGGAGAAGAAAATAGTAACTTATGTAACAAGTAATTTTAGTACCTCGAAAAGTAATCAGATTACTTTTGTAATTACTTCCTCATAAATGTATTTAAATAATTACAAAATGGCAAAATAAGTAATCAATAACAAGTAATCTGATTACTTGATAGAGCCCTGCGCGGATAACAGTTCGGTCATCCGCATCCAAACCGCATCCGCAAAATTCGGAGCCGCATCCGACTCTCAGTCCGCACATTAATATTACATATTAAAATCACGCATGAACAAACATGAAAAAAAAAGCATCTGGGTGGTATCCTATATTCCGCCTGTTTACCTTTCTACAACGAACTCTTCGTGTAAGAATACGGTGAAAGTTCTTTGATGGTATTCTGTTTTATCGTATTTATGAAATAAGCGATCATCCTTCTATAAAATAACTTTTTCGCAGTTATTAGATCGTCTTCGGAGTCCGTGACACTGACACTCTGACCCGTATAAGCGCTCAAAAGGAAGGCAATTTATATTCATTATACTTTTTGCTTCGTAAAACCCACTTCAAGCAGAAGGATATTTTACATACATGAAAATTGACGAAGGGCAGACTTAAACATTGCCATTTTATTTAGGCCAAACAATAAAAAAAGTGGGAGAGGAGAGGCTCTCACTCACCGCAGCAAAATACTCGAGCATATCTGGTAAGGCGCGAGTACACAACAGGGAAAACATCACAATATTCAATAATGGCCACACCTCTTATCGATTACAGTTTTTTTAACACGAACCTTCACCTGCATGCTCGGAACCATATACTTAGAAACAACTTCATGCCAACTGTTAGGAAAAAAAAAAAAAAAAGAACGCGCGCACACGCAGCGTTTTACTTGTCGAAGTTGCTGTATATAGAAAAACATAATATCGTCAACTCGGACACCTCCACACTGGTTCGCCTCTTTTAAATTAATACCCGCTAATGAAAACTCTTTTCTCCGTTGGTGCCCTTGATGATGGGGTGGCGTGCACGAACTGCGCTACAATAATGATGCCCGGAAACTCGTGCTGGCGCTAGTTCCACCACTTTAGAGGATCGAATTCAGTCTCCTCATTATATACCTGTGGGCGATGAAGCCTATTGCAGGCTTTTTCTGCTTTCTTGTGGCTTGAACGTTTTTTTGAAGTTTTCTTTGCCCTCCAAACGTTTTCCGCTCCCCCTCCTCCTCCCCTCAAACGAGAACACGCTTCCCGAGACGGCTAATAGTTCTGCGTTCTTTACTTTCTCTGGGGACAACATTGTTTGTTTGTTTTTGTTTTTCTGCGAGATATAACGTTTTAAAGTGATCTGTGATGAGAATCAAATCTTTAATGGAATCTTTAGAAGTAACGGTACTCTGTACCGTTACTTCTTAGTAAGAGATGCGTTCCCAGGAATGTTTAGCAACGATATTGGAGAACAATATTGGTGCGAAAGCAGCGCCATATGGGCAACATCGTTCACAGACGAGGGGGTCACTGACCGAACGACATCTTCCAAATGATCAAAAGGCACGTGGGTAGCCTTTGGGGCCGCGGCGATCGGATCAGGGTGTCGTCGCGTGTGTGTTGTGCGCGTGTGTCATATGTGTCCTAACTCATTGTGTATGTTAAATGTATAATACGTGTGCAAATGTGAAATAAGCGCTGTTCAAATGTGAATGTAATCAGGGTAAAAGAAATCTATCCCCCCCCCCCCTAAATCCTCTTTTTTAAAAAATTTGAATTTGCGTTGACTCGCGCCACCTGGGTCTGTAAGGTCGCAATTTAGTAATAAATACGGTAAGGGCGCAACATTTAGTCCCAGTGGCCTAAATACAAGGTTGCGAAGGTTAGTCCTGGGGGGTTCAACTCTGAAGGATCAACGGGAGGGGCGCAAAAGTAGCTCCCCTCTCCGTTAGTCCCCCAGGGGACTAATGCTGGTGGCAGCGAATTTAATCCCCGGAGAGACTAAATACCGCTCCCCTTTTTCTTACAGTGTAGACGCCAAGCCTGGAGGCCTTTACCTCTGCCCACTGTTTTCCTCCAATCAGAACGAACAAGAGCGTAGTCTGTTCTTCGCGCAGAACGTTCGAACGCGCTAGAGCATGGAGTGGGGACAAAAACAGCTGGCATTAGTGTCTTTTTCCCACTATCCTTCCAATCGAAGCTCGGCAACTCAGACGGCCCTGCGCGCTCTCATTTCATCCTTTCCCTCAGTTGCTCTCCGTAAAGGGAGCGTGATTTTCACACCGCTGAAAGTTACGAATGGCAAAGCAAACCTGTTGAGCATTCGCTCCGACAAACCTCTTTTATTGTTCATAAAAAAAGAGAAAAAGAAAAGAAAACACTATGTACTTTCCTTTCAGGTTTAGACTGGGCGTACTGCCTATAGCGTCATCTTATACCATATTAGGAAGCACCGGTGCAAAGTAATGTTTTTTAAGCTCCCAGAAAAAAATAAAAGAAATAAAACGAGAGTGCAAGACTGAATCGGACGTACTGCCCCGTGAAAGCCATTTCGCGAAAATTAAGGGCCACTATTTCTCGTTTCAGCTGAATCACCAACGGCATAAGCCATTCATTTCGCGACGTATACATTTAATGTTGTGTTGCATCCCATCTTGAATGTTGCCTTTCGGCGGTGCTGTACCCTTCCGGGTTGCGAGACACAACACATCCTGTTATCTTGAATGATTTTAAGGAGCCTTGTCATTCCGGACGCCATTAAGGTTGTGGTCGCGTACGCACGCACCGACCCCGCGGCTCCCGAGAGAACTTTTCTCCGCTCGATCGAGCGGCCCCGGAGAGCGTCAGATTACCTTACCCGGCTCAAGTGCTTTGTCGTCGACGGATGTTGCCGCACGCTTACCTAAGTCCGCGCAACATCCATTGCACCACATTAGATAACATCCTGGCAATCACACCATAGCACTGCCAATACTGCTGTCTCATCCGGCTGACGTATTGCCTCGCGATTGCACCAGTTCACGCCATCGCGAGGTAACCCTCAGCACGAGGGTTTAAAAAGGAGTCGGGACAGAGAAATGGACGGAGACCGAGCAAACAGCGAGACGACATGGGACCAGCGGCCTGGACTGACGACGACATCGATGCTGCATCATTATTCTAAAGTTGGACAAATAATAATCAGTTAATTAAATAAAAAGTTAGCGTTCTCACCAACCGTTCTAGACCATCTTAACTTCCTAGTCAAGTCTAGAACAACCCGAGACGCTACAGTGGTGACCCGGTTTTCCCCAGCGCAACCACCAACAACCCCAGCTCAGCCATGCCGGACGAGGAGCCCGTCTCCAGCACTGTCTCCGCAGTCGCCCTCAAGCTTCCCCTTTCTGGCCAGCGGACCCGCAGCTGTGGTTCGTCCAAGTCGAGTCTCAATTCGCCACTCGACGGATCACGGCTGACATGACGAAGTTCCACCATGTCGTGTCCAGCCTCTCCCCAACCATCGCCACAGAGGTGAGGGATCTGCTACTCACACCGCCAGCCGTCGATGCCTACAGCACCCTAAAGGCACAGCTAATTCGCCGCACAAGCGCCTCAGAGGAGAAGCGTCTACAGCAACTCTTGACAGCAGAGGAACTTGGCGACCGCACTCCAACGCAGCTGTTGCGTCGGATGGAGCAGCTCCTCGGAGACAAGGCGACAACCATCGACGAGTCCCTCCTCCGCGAACTCTTCCTGCAACGCCTGCCGAGCAACGTTCGGATGGTGCTCGCATCAGCGGGGGACATCGGCCTCGCCAAGATCGCCGAGCTTGCAGACAAGATCATGGAGGTCTCTACCCCGGCCCCGAACATCTCAGCAGCCCACATCCGATCCAGTCCAGACGAGGTGCGTGAACTACGAGCCGAGGTCGCACGTCTCGCTGATCTTGTAGCAAAATTGCAAGCTCCTCGTGGCCGCCGCGCATCGCGCGGGCGTTCCCCGCAGGACGCCAGTCTCGCTCCTCCTCCCGCACGGACTCAGGCGAGTGCTGGTATCATCAACGTTTTGGCGCCGAGGCTCGTAAATGCAAGCCCCCTTGCACCCAAGCGGAAAACGAGAAGGCCGAGCACTAAGGGTGGCAAGTGCTCCCGCCGATCTCCACAGCCGCCGATCCTTGTTTTTTGTGACGGACCGCATCTCTGGTGTTCGCTACCTCGTGGACACCGGGGCAGAGGTTAGTGTCGTCCCCGCAACCGTACAAGATCGTCGGCACCCCAGCACATCGCAACTTCGTGCCGTGAACAACTCGGCCATTTCGACGTACGGTGCGCGTTCCCTGACAATCGATCTCGGACTGCGGCGCACTTTTCGCTGGGTTTTTATCTGCGCGGCCATCCCGCACGCAATTCTCGGAGCAGACTTCTTAACGCGTTTTGGGCTGCTGGTGGACGTCAAGGGGCGGCGTCTTCGAGACGAAACGACACGACTCACCGTCCAAGGCATCGCCTCGTCTCTGCAGTCTATCAGCCCCACATTCGCGTTTCCAGCTGAGGAATCCCCGTACACGCGGCTGCTCGGCGAGTTTCCACAGCTGACACGCGTTGGACTGGACGAGTGCCCTATCCAACACACCGTGACGCACCACATCGAGACGTCAGGAGCACCTGTCCACGCGCGTCCCCGCCGGCTACCCCCAGACAAACTACGGATCGCCCGACAGCAGTTCGAACACATGCTCGAGCTGGGCATTGTTCGCCAGTCGGAAAGCCCCTGGTCCTCGCCTCTCCACATGGTGCCCAAATCCACGCCAGGGGACTGGCGTCCGTGTGGCGACTACCGAGCCCTCAACCGCAACACAGCAGAAGATCGCTACCCGATCCCACACATTCACGACTTCACTGCATCGCTCGACGGCACTACCATCTTCTCCAAGATTGATCTGGTACGTGCTTACCATCAAATTCCTGTCGAGCCCTCGGACATTCCAAAGACCGCCGTCACCACACCCTTCGGTCTATTTGAATTTCTGCGCATGCCATTCGGACTCAAAAACGCTGCGCAGACCTTCCAACGTTTCGTAGACCAGGTGCTGCGAGGGTTTCCCTTCTGCTATGCCTACCTGGATGACATCCTTGTGGCCAGCAAAACTGCCGACGAACATCTCGGACATCTCCGAGCCCTGTTCACTCGCCTGGCCGAATTTGGACTTGTAATCCAGATGGACAAGTGCGTCTTTGGCAAGCCCGACCTCGAATTTTTGGGCCATACTGTCAACGCTTCCGGCATCCGCCCACTCGCTACCAAGGTGCAGGTGATCAGACAGTTTCCCAAACCATCAACCAAGAAGCAACTCCGGGAGTTTCTCGGCATGATAAACTTTTATCGACGGTTTCTCCCGGGCTGCGCAGAAAAGCTCCACCCGCTGCACGGCATGCTCTCGGGTTCACGTAACCCCAAAGCCGAGCTCACTTGGGACGAGCGCTCCACAGCAGCATTCCATCGTGCCAGAGAACTTCTGGTTACAACAACCATGCTTGTGCATCCCAAGGAAGCGGTCCCACTTTCGGTAGCCACCGACGCTTCGGACAACGCCGTCGGCGCTGTGCTTCAACAGGAAGTAGACGGACAGTGGCAGCCTCTTTCTTTCTTTTCCCGGAAACTAACTCCCACCGAGCAGCGTTACAGCACTTTCAGCCGCGAGTTACTGGCGATATACTTAGCCTTGCGGCATTTCAGGCACTATGTCGAAGGTCGGCAATTTTTTGTGTTGACCGACCACAAGCCCCTCGTGCACGCTTTTCGTTCACTGCGACCCGACGGTGGCAGCCATTCTCAGCGAGAGCTGCGACAAATGTCATGTGTCTCGGAATTTACATCGGACATCCGGCACGTTCATGGCGCAGAGGACGTCGTGGCTGATGCTCTGTCACGAATAGGCACATGCACCAACGAAACTCTGGCTGTCGTCGATTTCGAAAAACTGGCAGCTGCACAACGCAACGACGCCCAACTTCGCGACCTCCGTGCCACACCCGGACGGCTGGTGTTCAGTGAGGTCTCTCTTCCTATGTGTTCGACCGACCTTATATGCGACACATCAACGAGATCACCACGCCCCTACGTGCCACTACAGTTTCGCCGCCAGATCTTTGATGCCCTTCACGGACTTTCGCACCCCGGAATCAAGGCTACCCAACATCTTATAACGTCTCGCTTCGTGTGGCCCGGCATCAACAAGGATGTTCGTCACTGGGCCCGCACTTGCATACAGTGTCAGCGCTGCAAAGTTCAGCGTCACACGGTCACACCCTTGGGAACCTTCGATCCACCCGACGCACGGTTCGACCACATCCACATAGACATTGTTGGACCACTGCCGCCTTCCCAGGGATATGTCTACCTCCTGACTCTCGTCGACCGTTTTACTCGCTGGCCGGAAGTCGTCCCCCTGCCCAACATAACTGCGGAAACGGTGGCACGTGCATTCGTTGCATACTGGATTTCGCGGTTCGGAACGCCTTCCACTATCACGACTGACCGGGGCCGACAGTTCGAATCCAGTCTCTTCTCCAGCCTCACTAAGCTGCTGGGAGCTCGGCGCATTCGCACCACTGCTTACCACCCCGCCAGCAATGGCATGGTGGAGCGCTTTCATCGCCAGCTGAAAGCCGCCCTCAAGACCCATCAACGTCAAGATTGGATGGAAGCTTTGCCCCTCGTTCTCCTCGGCATTCGGACAGCCCTCAAATCCGATCTCGGTTGCAGCGTTGCAGAGTTGGTCTACGGTACGACCCTTCGCCTCCCCGGCGAATTCTTCACATCCACACAAGCCGACGCCTGTCTGGACTCCACCAACTACGTGACCCAACTGCGGGAGGCTATGACACACATCCGTGCCACCGCACCCCGTCAGAAACCCAGCCAACCCTCCTTCATCAGCCAGGACTTGGCAACGTGCACACATGTCTTTCTGCGAAATGACGCCGTGCGGAAGCCCCTGCAACCGCCCTACGACGGGCCACACAAGGTGTTAAGGCGAGGTTCCAAGAACATCACACTTGCAATTCGTGGTCGCACCGAGGTCGTCGCATTAGATCGCGTTAAAGCAGCTTATTTAGATGGCGCCCCAACAGACACTTCTGCAACGGTACCACCCCACCCGGAAGCGCCGCGTAAACAAACAATGCTCGCGCCGACCTCCCCTCCTCCTTCTCCACCCGACCACAAGCAGATCATCGCCCCGGACAAGCAGCGCCCGACAAGGATCCAGACACGCTCCGGCCGCCACGTGCATTGGCCACAGCGTCTGGGCATCGCAGCTCCTTCAACAGCTGCTGCACACCTCACTCGCGCGCCCGCGGCGAGTCGAAAGCCTAGGCTCGGATAACGGTGGTCTCTAAACGTTCGCCTACTCTCTGGGGAGGGAGTACTGTGGTCGCGTACGCACTCTGCACCGACCCCGCGGCTCCCGAGAGAACTTTTCTCCGCTCGATCGAGCGGCCCCGGAGAGCGTCAGATTACCTTACCCGGCTCAAGTGCTTTGTCGTCGACGGATGTTGCCGCACGCTTACCTAAGTCCGCGCAACATCCATTGCACCACATTAGATAACATCCTGGCAATCACACCATAGCACTGCCAATACTGCTGTCTCATCCGGCTGACGTATTGCCTCGCGATTGCACCAGTTCACGCCATCGCGAGGTAACCCTCAGCACGAGGGTTTAAAAGGAGTCGGGACAGAGAAATGGACGGAGACCGAGCAAACAGCGAGACGACATGGGACCAGCGGCCTGGACTGACGACGACATCGATGCTGCATCATTATTCTAAAGTTGGACAAATAATAATCAGTTAATTAAATAAAAAGTTAGCGTTCTCACCAACCGTTCTAGACCATCTTAACTTCCTAGTCAAGTCTAGAACAACCTCGAGACGCTACAAGGTCTTCCGAATCGCTAACGCCACTCTGGATACGGAAATCGAAACTCTTCAGTCGTGTACAGCTGGCAGCATTCGGTCCTATGCAGCCCTTACGAAACGGGACAATATCCCGAAACAAACAAGCACTTCAGACAAGGAGAAATAAAATAACTTGTCGGTTATTTAATTTCTCCTTGTGTTGGGATTTGGATCCTGATGTTCAAAAACCATCTCGTCTGCATAGTTTCGCCTCTCGTGATCCCCCGAGTTATCGTCGTGAAAACGGACGTCTATAAAATGCAGCACTCGGCCGAATTCGGTACGGGCACACTGTCAACAGTCACCAGCACCTTATATTGACTTAGCTAACTTCCACTCGAATCGCCCCATATCCGAAATCAAATTTTCAAGCTCCGAAACTTGTGTAAGACTAAAAAAACAAAAAAAAAACATGTTTGCAGAAGTGTGGCGCAGCAAAGGGGATGGAAGAAACAATTCTTCCTTTTGTCTCTCATCTAAAAGAAATCATGACAAGAAAACTGACAACAAAAAGAACGATAAGGTGGTTCATGGTGGTCCAGTGAGATAGGCTGTTAATCCTGTCATGTCCGTATACCTCTCGTTATACTGGGCCTCGCTTTCGCGATGTTTGCATCTGCTTCGAGTTCCTAATACTGTAGCTTGTTCGCTACGAGTGCGCGGCGTGTCGTTGGGAATTCGGGATTAGGAAATTTCGAAAGTGGATTCCGCAAAGAATCGTCGAGCTCGCACGAATAACGAACCTCATTCTCAAGTCCCGGCCAATTTCTTTTGGATCAGCATTTTATTTTTTCTTCCTCTTTGCACTCGTTTGTTACTTTGTCCCCAACAAACGAATTAATGAAATTAAATTGAGAAAAAAGTTATCGTCGATAACTTTCAATAAAACAAGATTCGTACGTGTGTCCGTGCGTGTCCGTGTCCGTGTCCGTGTGTGTGTGTGTGTGTGTGTGTGTGTGTGTGTGTGTGTGTGTGTGTGTGTGTGTGTGTGTGTGTGTGTCTGCGTGCGCGTGTGCGCGCATGTGTGTGCGTGTGTATTTATGTCTGAACAAAGCGCAATGTATGTTTGCGGTTCGCAGGAATAATTTTCTTGTTCCCTTTTTGAGAGGACTGAAAACTGAGATTAAGTGGCACGACACGGGCTCTTCAATCAACTAGAGTTTCATTTTTGAGGAAGGATTATTTGGGCTCAGAAATATCGTCGAAACGGGCAATATGTTCGCAAGCTCGGTGTAGAATAAACATCGAGAAGATTTAATTATTGATGTAAATCGTAATTTAAATCCTGATTTAAATCAGACCATTTCTTCTATCGGACGATTTAAATCAAATATTTCCCGCAAAAAAGGATCCTGAAAATGCTTTTATTTTTAGTATATCATAAGTGATGTTTTCTACGTGCATTTGTTTTGTAACAAAATTAAAGAATCGTCGAGCAAGGAAGACCCATACCCAGCTGACCACGAACTGCAAGCGGTGCTCTTCTGAGCAAATTGAAACAGCATTGTGCTTCCTTTCTATCTTTCGTTCTGTTCGTCATTTACGAAACGTCCTATTGCAAGCAAATCAGAACCCGAAAAAAAACCAAAAAAACCATACCAAACTTTTTAGAAACAAAGAAAGTCAATGGTTTTGTTTTAGTGAAATGCGTCAATAAAGGAATTGTTAATTAATCTGTGATTCCAATTTACGGCAGTTCTTTCTTTCGCGTGGTTATCGGTGATCGGACGAATTGGTCAGCCTGCGACACTTTTAAAAACGCACGTATAGTGATAAATGTTCGCTCTTTTCTAGCTATAGTGATTTAAATCGAGCGTATCCAATATAAATAGAATAAATCTGATTGAAATCAAATATTTCTTATTCATTTAATTTAAAAAATAGATTTTTTTAAAATTTTGGTTGAAAGAATAAACGGAAAGCAACCAAAAGAACGAAGGCAAGACGATTTTCACCTTTTAAAAGTGGGCGTAGTTTTTTTTAATTTTTTATTTATAGCATCTTTAGGGAATCTTTTTCAAGGCACAGTCTCAACGCTCAATGAACCTAAATGTTTCGGAGCACGTGGAGCGAAAGCTTGCTCTGCAGAACCCAGAAATGCTGCGTTCCATCCTCGCCCCTGCCCGTTTCGATCTGGACGATGAGCATCGTACCGTCGTGCGGTCGTGTATCGCTACTGCGTGGATGCACGTTAAAGACCCCAGGCTAGCGGTTGCACTGCACTGGCTAAATTTCTCATCTACAGCTGAGAGAAAAGTTGCCCGTTGAGGCAGACTAAGTTCTAGGCTGCATAAACATACACACAACCCAATTTTTATTTTAACGTAAATGTTCATTAGTGAAGGCATGCTGTCGCCGACTCCCTAAACGACACATTGAGAGCCTCAGTCAGAAGACAAATAATAATAATAATAATAATAATAATAATAATAATAATAATAATAATAATAATAATAATAATAATAATAATAATAATAATAATAATAATAATAATTACCTCCTTCAACAACGCTTAAAGATAACATTACATTACCCGTCGCAGAATTGCGTTAGCTTTCACACAACTGCGTGTGTTACATGTATTGAAATGTGCCCTGAAGAATTGTTTGCCCTTTAAACAAAACGCTCTGGAAGCGAGAATTTAAAAAAAATGGTATTGCATCAACTTTTTTTTCCCGTCATTTATGTACCAGAGATGGAAAATAAAATTAGTTTCGGCAGGACGAATTTATAAAGAAATATCGCACAAGGCGCGTAAGGTGTATTTTACATGTTGGCTCTATAATGAGGTCTTGGGACAATTAGCATTCCTAAGCTTGCATTGCGTATACAGTTTTATCTCGAACGGGGTTTCGTCAAGTATTGAAGAACCTGTACTTTCACTCAGCAAATATTGTATAGTAAATAGAGAAACAGCCCTTGACAGCTCGTCATATGAGTTTCAAAGTATAATTGCTCCCTGCAATGTTTTTTTTGTCTTCTTTCTGGCGTTTCCCGATGGAGGAGTTTAATAGCTTTGACCTTGTTGTGCCGTGCCCCGAAGAGTGCATTCATTCATTCATTTGTTTATTTTCTGTGCTCATGAACAGCTTGACGCCTTGGTAAAGAAGTTCTATAATATGCGGCAATGTTTATATCACATTTACTAGAAATGCTGTACGGAGGTATCTATACTTAGACAATAAGGAGACGGGAAAACGTTTACAGAAAGTCAGAAAAAAATAGACCTATAAAAGGTCAAGACATCTCGAACCTATAAAAGTGTTTGAAATGACGAAGCCCTTTAGGAGTTATATGAACAAAAAAGGAAATCACCACATCCGAATAGGATATTAAACATAAATCAAGGGAACTATTATCTGGTAAAAGCAATAAGCAATGGTCAACACTGAAGCTACAGGCACAAGTACGTTGCCCTAAATGGGGCTTGTTCTGCACGAACGCATATGCTTGGCAGGTGCGCTGGAAGCCTGGATCTATAGCACTAGCAGCTTCTGCTACGCTCTCATTTAAAATTAATCGAGTATTGATCTGTCTAAAGTCATTGATCGAGTTCCAACACGCGGAAGTTCTTTGGAAAATCTACTTACCTAGCTGTAATATGAATATTGTCTGATGGATTCAATGAGAGTTTTGCTAAGGCATGCGAACCAAAAACGGTAAATGAGCATTGTGTATATTCTTCAAGAGTAAAATGCTCTATTATGTACTGGGATACCTTGTTTGGATATTATTGTGCTAAAACTAATTAGTGACCTTAAATATGTTAGTGTAACCTAATGTGTATTATGGCTCGTTTAATGCGTATTGCACAGTAATCAATTCACAGACGCTTCAAAGTGTAAATTAGTGTATGTAAATACCAACACTTTATTGCACCCTAGTGTAAATAGTGTACTTCATATTTTGTAGTGTATTGCAGGATCCTCGGTGCTGATCTTGCTTTAGGTAACATCTACCAACTTTTCAATGAATGTACACTAATTATCCTCAAATTCAAAGAGCAGCCGGCGCCGCCTAAGTGACAGCCAATGTCTTCTTTTTATTTACTTTTCTCGGTTATTGAATAAATAAATAAAGTGAATTCTCAGTGTACATTGTCAGGCGTCCTTTTGCGATCTTGCTAGCCTGCCTACCATGGTCTTGCTCACAGACTGTGCCACTGGTCACATTGTAACATGCTCAAGCAAAGCTACGTCCTCTCGCTCATAGGCTATGGTTCTCCGCAACAGTAAAGAATAAACTTCCTCTCGAATCATTCACGTGTCTCTCCTACTCTTTGCTCACTTTGTGTCACTAACAGAGCGTCCTCGCTCTTCTCTCACCCACCTGGCATGTCCTCCCAATGGCGCGTGCTCCAGAGAAGCCCGGTGCCCTGAGGGACTGCAGCGTCAGCAATCAGTCGGACGATCGCCTACTCGTCTCCTGCTCGCACGCGGACCCCCGTCCAGGTAAGACATCGATGGTTGAGAACTCTGTCCCCACCAAAGGCGACCAACAGCAAACAAAAACAGCTAGCGTGTCAAATACGCCTTCCTTGGCGACCTTTCTTCACGCTTGGACCAATATACCACCTAAAAGATAAGGCCTGCATCTTTCTCCCCTCCAATGTCACCACTGGTAGGTCCACTCATGGCTGCTTATGTGGGCAGGAACCTGAGGGATATGCACGTCAATCACACTCAAACGTCAACGCGTGAACTAGGCTTAACGTGCTCTTGTCGCTTTCCAGGTGACCGCTTTCTTCTGGAAGTGCAGACGGCGGCTAAGCTCTCGTTCAGCGTGACCCGCGAGACGCCGTCGTTCTGGATCCCCAGCCTGGAGCCCGGGGTGGAGAGCCTGCTCCTGTTGTACGTGGTGAACGACCGCGGTGGCCGCGGGGAGCCCCTCAAGCTCACCGTTCACACGGACCCCTACACCGCGCCGCTGGCCTCTGCCGGTAAGCTATATAGGCCGCTATACATACCGGGCGTTCCTGAGAAAGGAGAACCGCGTTTTTCGGACCGTTTAAATAAACTATGCATCGCAATAAGCTCAAACTTCGCGAGAATGGGACGCTATGTTGTCGAGATAGAACGCGAAAGTTTGAGAACATGACGGTACCTGGATCAAAAGATAAATTAGAAAAAACAAAATTTTTGTATGAGCCGACGTCCACCTAACCTAATGTCGTCAAAACAAGAAGTGACATTGTGGGCGTCCGTAACATCTATGTCAGTAAGAAAAAATATTTTTTTTTATCACCAAACCAAAAAAAAAATTTTTTTTTTGACAAGTATTTCTTGCGGATATAAATCCCGCATGTGTCCACAAGTTCAGTTTTTGGATTGGCCGATATTAGGCTTAGGTGGACGTCGGCTCATAGGAAAATTTCGTCTTTCTCAATTCTATTTTTATCAAAGTAATCTCACATTCTCAAACTTCTGTGTTTTATCCCAACCTCTAGCAGCACATTCTCAAGGAGTTCCAACTTTCTGCGACGCATGGTTTATTTACGCGGGTTGAAAAAAAAAATTTGATTATAATGCAATTAATTGCAAAGTTGTAAGCGAGCTGGACAAGAATGACGAAAATAATCCCCGGAGAAGGGGAACAAGAGGGTAAAGGGACAAGCACAAATCTCCAAACACAGCTTCTCCAGGGATTATTTTCGTCATCTTGTCCAGCTCGCTCGTAACTTTGCAATTAATTGCATTATAACCATAGCCTTAAAATGCAAGCCGTTCACCCTTGTTGGTGTTAGACTGGTGGCAGCTGATAAAATCTGTTTGCTCTACTGACATCTAACTCCTGGTTAGCTCAGTTGTAGAGGGCTGCACTGGGAATGGAGAGGTCCCGGGTTTGATACACGGACCAGGCGGATTTTTTCGGTAGCGCACCAGTCACCTAGTTCTGTTTGGAGATTTTGGTTTGTCCTTTGTCCCTCTTGTTCCCCTTCCCCAGGGATTATTTTCGTCGTTGAAAACAAAAATCTTTTTTTTTTTCTCAGGAAGGCTTTGTACTTCGTTTCATCATATGTCCGAGTGCAGTGGAAGGCAGGAACACGTGTGACCGCGAACACACAAAGCGTAACCCACTGGGCTAAGCGTCTTTGTACATGATTGGTTTAGCGATAATGCAACACGCACATAAAGACGATGAACACCATGACGTTGCTCTTTTGGTGCTGTTAGATTGGTGCCATTCGCTCATAGCCTCAGCTGCGCCAGAACTTAAGGTGAAACGAAGTGCGCTTCGTATACTCAAAGGTTCCATTTTGTTTCTCCTCTCTCTTCTAACTTTTATCTCCACTCCCCGTCCCTCCCAGACAAGAGACCCAGCAGCGCTCTGGGAACCAGCGCCTTGCTAGGCCTAGTGATGGCCTCGCTCTCCGCCATGCTCCTGGCCCCAACTCGATGATCGATGGCGGCGGGTCGCACCGCCAGACTGCAGCAGCACTCGTTTCTCGACCCCTCCATTTCGTGCACCGAAGACATCCACCCCAGCGCACGCATACTGCCGGCCGTGCGTCGCACCAAACCCCTTGCGTGACGCCCTTGGGCTCGCGCATGCGCGGTTGGGCCACCGTTGTGCGCTTCGACGTTCCAGGGAATGACGGTCCTCAAACTACGAGGTATCTGGAACGCGTAGTTTTCCTGCCTCGAAACGGCAGGAAAAATACGTCACTGGAGCTGCTGGTGGCTGTTATGGGTTGTCCTGGAGCAATGCAGAGCGCAAGTTCGCCTGCTTCTTGCACGGGGGTTGCGTTGCACGGGGTTGCGATGATATCAGAACGCCGAGCTCTTATTGGCTGATTAAAAAAATATATATATACAGCTGGTAGACCTTAATGCATCTAGCATCGAGTGTGCAGCTAAAATATGTATCACTATCCGTTCAATCAAAACCGATCAGAGCTCGGCGATATGGCGTCCCCACAACCCCTGTGCAAGAAACAGACGAATTTGCGCTTTGCATACCACCGAGAAGTCAAGGCTGCTACATGACGTCATCGCCTGTGGACGTCCGAACCGCCTCGTCGAGCGTTGGCCCGTCGCTGTGATACGCTACAAACGCCCTGGCGGCAATGTTGGCGCAAGGAAGGGTCCGCAGCGTGGGTCCGCAGCGTGGGTCCGCAGCGTGGGTCTGCACTGGGTAGGTGGCGCAAGTTGCCACCCGATTCAAAGGGTTCGGCTTCATCCATCCATCCATCCATCCATTCGTCCAGTGCTGACGTTTGGCGGGGGAGAAGGCGCAGGCTTCGTCTTCTAGGGAGTATTGCTGCCTAGAGCCACTGTATGATTATACGCCGAGCAAGTGTTTCCAAATGCGTGTTTGGCGCATCGTAAGGCAATAAGGAGCCCGCCAATCACGGTGCAAGAGAGAGCTGTGCAGGGAACACCCGATGACGAGGCAACCAAGCGCGCGAGGTCATTATAGTTGAAGCCGGGGCAAGACAAAAAAGTGCGTGGACGCATCTGGCGGGTAAACAAGCGCACAAAAAAGCGCAAGGTGCAGACGAAGTTTCGTGCCGTATTGACCATTCCAATACTCGCCTTCTGCGCGCTACCCTTTGCCTACACCTGTAAAGGAAAGTGTAGTTTGACATTTTTTTCTTTTATATAATACACCTCAAAACTTCAGTTCGCCATACAGCGCACTGGCGTCAAACTAACGGCCCCCCAAAAAATGTTGCACAGCCACGTGACTTTTGGTCTCTTTCTCTTTCTCTAAATCTCTTCATCCTCCCCAGTCCAGTTCGGGCTTCGAACAATTGCGTTTTTTTTTTACTCTAGTAAAATGTACGTGACGTTGCAGCAAAATATTGATTGAAAAGTCTTCTGACACCATATTAAATCGCCTGGCAAAAAGTTAAAAAAAAATTGAAGGCGTGTCAGTGTCCCCCAAAAGCGTCCTCCAAGTTTTTCAGGTGGGTGATGAGCACTGGAAAAAAATGAAAGCCGTTTACAACTCCATGTAACGCCGGATTAGAGCGCAGCTCTTGAGGAGGAGAGGAAGGTACGGAGAGGGGGCTAGGCCCCTCCTTCTCTCCTGCTCGCCTCCCATTTAGGGGAAAATTTTCCGCTAAATTTAGCGGAAAAAATTCCACTAGATTTTCCGCCAGATTTAGTTGGGAATTTTTTTCGCTAAATTTGGCGGGGAAAATGTTCCGCTAAATTTGGCGGGGAAAGTTTTCTGCTAAATTTAGCGGGCAAGTTTTTCCGCTAAATTTGGTGGGGAATTTTTCCGCTAAATTTAGCGGGGAAATTTTCCGCCAAATCTAGCTGGGACTTGTTTCCGCTAAATATAGCGAAAATGTTTTCCGCTATATTTAGCGGGGAATATTTTCCGCTAGATTTAGCGGGGACAATTTTCCGCTAAATTTAGCGGGGAAAAATTGCCGCTAGATATAGTGAGGAAATTTTTCCGCTAAATTCCGCTGTTTAGCGGGGAAATTTACCCATCATGCACCGCGCGCTTACGCCGACGCCGACGCCGCTCAAGCCGGAAACAGGCGCCTAAGAGCTGAGCTCTAAAATATGCCGGCTTCAGCTGCCTGATTAACGACAATAGGAGGTAATGTATACTAAACGCACGACACCCCAAGCAGTAATAAAAGTCTCCATTTTGTTTCTGGAAATCACCATGGCAAGGCAACGATATAGCTAGTAGCCCCTGAGCTGCTGTTTCGGGAGTTTGAGTGCTTAAACAGAATGGGTCACTGTGCGAGGTCGTACGCATTTCTATTGAAACAGCGCGACTGGACACGGACGAAGCGAGAAACTGAGCGAAACAAACGTTGAGTGCTCCGTTCATTCGAGCACGTTAATTTTCGAGTTTGGAACGTGGTAGGGCGACGTGAATATAGACATAGATTGATAAGTTTAGACCAACGTTACTATTTTAGCTGAGTTACGGAACTGCCCATATCCGGTTCTTCCACGAGCAGTGCCCTCAGTCTACTCCCCCCCCCCCCCCCAGCCCGCCTCCTATCGTTCGACGCGCCACCATTCTGAGAACGGCTGTTATGGGGGTAACTGCAGTGTATACTATGGAATACATATCTCTTAAGCACAGCGTTTAGATGTCGTTTCACCGTACTTTATGAATCGCACTGTTTTGAAAGGAAAATCTAGACGGCGCTTCAAGCGTCGGGAGGCGGACTGAAAGAGGCGAAGGGTGGAGAGGGTTAATCTTTACCGCGAACGTTCCTCAACTGAGCAAATCTAGTAACGTTCGCTTAGACCAGGGGTCTCAAACTCATTCAAGTGTGGGGGCCAGATTGCTAACCCCCAAAAGAACGAGGGCCAAAGGAAATCCTCCCCCTTCTCCGCTAACGCTCGTCCTGTCGGGGCAATGTTTTGCTATTTTGGGACAAAAATATAAACAAACCGCAATGTTGTTTTACGGTGCAAACGTCGATTGTCCCAGTAACACCCATAGAGTTTCTAGAGAAGGAACCTTGTGCTTGCTACTTTTTGTAAGCTCACCGTTTTGCCATCTTTAGCTTTCATCTGCATATATGACTACATTGGGCCCACGCCTGATGTTATAAGAAGATTTAAAATACGAACGTACTGGCAGTTTTTAATAAATCGAGGACAAGCACAACGTGCTTGACCCGTCGCACAAATCAATAGGCTGAACAGGCATAAAAAAATATCTTCATGTGGCAGTTTTTTTTTCTTTTCTGGGGATTATTATAGCAGCATTATAAGAAAATGCTTCCATTTTAAATGTATTTCTGTCAGCTAGAAGTCCGAGCTCATAGCTTTATCTTCGGCAGTTGCTCATGCTGAGCAAAAGTTTGTGCAGCCGAGGTGCATACCTGAGCAAAGAGCTCGCTTTTGTTGCCTAGTAAGGGTAGTGCCGTTCCGGTTGACTTACATGAGAAAGGGCCGAGAAGCAAATATTTAGGCGAAGCAGTACTCCGTTCAAAAGAAAACAGAATAGTACAAAATGTGTGAGCAGGTTATATGAGCAGAGCTCTTTTTCAAGAGAAAATGAATCAACAATATGGAACTATTATTAATGGCGCTCGAGGCATTGGAACGGGGGCTCGAATGCGCGGGAGGCTTGCGGGCCGCATCCCAGAGAGTCGCGGGCCGCATGCGGCCCGCGGGCCACGTGTTTGAGACCCCTGGCTTAGACATAGAAACAACTCAAAAATGAAAATGAAGTACGCCGCAAAACTTCGTGCGTTGAAGGGACCCTTCGTTGAAGCATCGACGGAAGGTAGGATTAGCCAACGACGACCGATAAACGAGCTTTGTCCAAGCACATGCGCTAGGTTCTCCTCAGCAAAGTCGGTTGCCACGAAAACTGAGCTAGCCCGGACCGTATCCGCGGTAACTGACTGACCAAGCGTAGCGAGAAGTAACACGGGGGAAAATGTGGCATCTGGGCTTCGATCCCGCTGGTTGGTTGCACAAGCCCTGGCTTCGAGTGCACTACAACGTGGTTGTCACTCGTCCCTGAAAGCCCTATACTTCGTTCCATTTTAAAGCCTTGGTCACACTGCTTACACATCATACAAACGGCAGCCTGCATACAGATTCGAACGCCGCGGGAACCGGCGCTTCGAATGCCGCGTGGCAGTGAGTTCAAGGAGAAACTTGGCACGCGCACATTCGAACCACCGATATTGCCGTGACTCACATTGCCAGACTGTCTTTTTCTACTAGTCCTTCCTATAGTTCGCAGTAATTTCTGTAGTCGTTGTTTGAATACACCTCTCCGGAAAGTCTGAGGAGACCTCGCGGCGAGGGGAATTGTGGGGCTGTTCATATGTACGCTCCTGCCGAGTCGAAAGTTTCGTATATCCTGGCACAGGCACGATTCTTTCTCTTCTTTGTCATTAGGAGCCCAGAATGTACAAAACTTGAAACGAACACGGAAGGGGGTCGGAACCTCATAATGCATGAAACAGACGGTGGGGGCGCCACGCATTTCCGGAAAGGTAATCTAGGTTCTCAGTACGCACGCCGCCATTTGCAGAGATACCTCGATACTATACGTTCGCTCGTCGTCCTCGCCGGTGCTTCGACAACCAGCCGCCAGGAAAGTGGCGGCTTCTGTGACGCATTTTATTGCCACTTCGAGAACTCCGCCGATGCATGGTGGGTGCATAACTCTAAAGAGAAGTCAGAGACACGTTTTATGAGGTCATGGGGAACGAACTCTATCGCTCTTGCGGTAGGTATACAAATAGCGTCATTGCGTGAAACTGAACCGACCTTCTGCCGTTCGTGTTTTCTGCTGGAAGCTGTCTTGGCAAAATATCTATATTTGTGAAAGTGGGTCATATCTGCCGGCCCTGCTGACCTGTTTGCGTATGTTCCCGGTGAAAGCTGTTACGCACAGTGTTGTTTTCTTCTTTTTTTTTCAGAGGGGGAGAAGGGTGGAGCTTTTTAGAAAATTTAGACTGGTGCGAATCCCAAGATTATGAATATATTTTTGTACACTAAGAAGCTTTGATTAAAACGCCTTTATACAACCTCTTTTTTGAACACCAATATATTGCTAAAAGATTTTTTTTTATTCGGAGTTTGTTTAGAAGTTTATGTGCCGTTATTTCTACGCATACTGAACTAATCCTTTTGAAACAAGGGTTACTACGCAGGCAAGCGGGTAAACAATAATCGTAAGAAAAAAACAAGAAAAAAAAAACGTTGAGACTAGCGACAAAAATTTGGACAATCTCAAGGTTCTCTTCTTTTTCTTTAATTCACTAGTCCTTTTGTGGGTTGTTGCAGCAGCGTGCATGCAATTCTGGTAAACCCCCACTTATAAATTCGAAAGACGATAAACATTTGAATTGCGTGAAAATTCCCGAATGAGATAAATAATTCAGCTTGTTCTTCCGGCAAATTTCGCACTTCAAGGCGCATTATTTTGGGCGGCTATTACTAAAATGCCATCCAGCTAAGCGGCATTGCGTAAACCGCATTTTCAACTTTCTTATTTTTTTTGTTTTTGACGCCGCCATTATTTTTTTTTTTTGTGGGCGTTTTTATTTTTGGGTTTAGTACAGAGCGGGTGCAATAAACACTTTTCAAAAGTGGACACTATCTAGTAGCTGAAAGCTGACATCAACGCTCGGTGTGAACTTGGCTCTGCTCGCATCGAAAACGAAGGCCGCGTCAACGTTCGGCGAAGAGTCGGATCCAATCACACACTACGTGCCCAAGGATTGATATACGGATGGATGTTAATGGCTATACCCTTTGTAACGGGCGGTAACTCGCGCCACCTAGCCTAAGTCTAAAAAATAACTTACGCTCGGTAGCGATCGCCAATGTTGCTTGACTTAATTTTGAGAAGGGTCTATTGGCGATCTTTAGTATTCGAAAATGCGACTTCCTGAACTTGGTGCATGCGCTGTCAGAAAGCTCGGGCGATATTGTCTTGCTCTGTCGCGGACCGTTTTAACGTTTCTTCGGAAAGAAAAAAGCGCTTCGTGCGATTTCAGGTAGATGCTTCAGTTTACAGGCAACCATGCTATTCAGCACCAAGCTGGCCACTAAAAGTGTCGCTATACTCTAGCGTAGGTTACGTAGGGGGTTCTAGGTAGCGCTGTGACTCGGAATTTTCAGCGCGAAACGGTCAGCTCCCCGATTATCATTCAGACGTTGGTGGGCCTGCATTGTTTTCATGCTGAGCTGAGTGCGCAGCTTGTCACCGTACACGTACTAAGTGCCATTACCTTCAGCGTAATCTTAGAAAATAATAGGCTAAAAATCAAAACAAAACACGGCTACCCGTAAAATACTGCAGAAGCGCCCACTTGGTTCTAGCGCCCACTATTGACATTTCCCAAACTTGGGGATTCTGCTAATTATACGTTAACCTCTCGATTTGACCGCGCAAGTGTCCATGTCTAGATTAACCCCGTTTTCAGTGAAAATAGAGTGGGCGCTCCCCAGGTATTTGGCGGTGACTAACCCAAATAGCTGTTTTGATTATTGAAAACGCCGTCGTCATCATCACCACCGTCATCATCGTCGTCATCTTGATAGGTTACCTACCTAAAAGCACCAAAAACAGCCTCTCTCTCCATGTATATATATATATATATATATATATATATATATCTTTTTCCTCCGTTTTTTTTTTGTCTATTGTTATTTTTTGAAACTTTGAGCATATGTTTGTCTTTAGGAATACACGTTGCTCTAAACTTTTAGATGCCCAGTATATTTTGAGACGTTTATGCATTTTCTTTGTTCGCTTTTTACAAAAACCACCAAGCTAAAACGGCGCAAGAAAAAAACAAACAAAAAAAAAACGAAGAGTTTCTGGCGTTGACAGTAATAATTGAAACCGAGCGTGTTGTTGAATTCATACGAACACTTGAAAGAATAAAACATCGAGGACGAGGAGCAGGAACGGGATGAAAGAAGTCCTGTTTCCGTCCTCGTCCTCGATGTTTTATTCTTTCAAGTATTCACCGCGTTGAGGGTGTTATCTTTCGAGACTTTGTGGTTATGTTTGTCTCTAGGGATACATATAGCGCTAAACGTTTAGTCACCCAATATATTTTAAATCGTTTATGTTTTGTTTGTTTTTTTCGCTTTTTACGGAAGCATTGTGTTGGCGCGTCGGATAAAAGCAGACGAAGCGTTCGGGTTGTTGAAATGCACCCCGCGAGCTCCTCATAGAATTATTCGCTCGAATCCCGCGTGGTGGTGAAAACTGCGAATAGCTTGGGAAAGCTACCCTTCCGCGAATTTTTTTAAAATTATTATTTACGTTTAATATTTTAGATCAAACTTCTTGCTGATGCAACGTCGTGAGCTCGAAATTTAGCATAATATAATATTCGCGAACCTGTTCCAGTTAAAAAGCATATCAAAAGGGAAAGGGGGAAGGGGGGGGGGGTTCAACGCGTACTTTTTGAAGGACTTCGAAACATTACTAGCCACAATCATGCAAAATTAAGCATAATTTATATTTAAAAAATAGTGTAGTGAAAGCGAATACAAAGGTAATTTAAGCGCATCTCCGAGATGCGCATCTCCCTGAGATGCGCATCACGTGACAACAACGTCACGCTTTTGAGCGGAGCCAGGCTGACGTAGGCGTCCCAGGGGGATGGGAGAGCTTTTTGCTCCGGGCTGCACAAACACTCCCGCGCCTTGGCGTGGAATCGCTCAGCAATTGGCGGTAATTTGTTCGCGTGTCTGGCAACTGTACAGATTTCGCTCAGCGAGATACAGGCGGTGGCATTTGGGATCACTTAACGTATTATGGCTGGCGCTGTTGCGCATGTCGTCCAAGGCAGCCGAAGGAGTCTTTGATATTCATCGATGCCGTCCTCAAGCCACTCCTCATACAACTTGTGCTTGATTCCACATCCTTTGCGTTGCAGCAGTGTTGGCGATAGCGCGTCACAAGTAATAGGGAGTTTTCGTAGACCGCGTTTCCCCCTCCGCTAAGCCCTCCGCAACGAAGAAGCCGCTACTGCGCCTGCGCGCCCATGGCCTTGACTGTGGAGTTCTGGGTATCGTAGCGCGTTTCGGAGAGCACTGCGGGACGGCGAAAACGATCTACGAAAACTCCCTAATGTTGTTACCGGTAACACGTTACTTTGTCCTGTAACGTTAATTGTGACGTATTCGTTACGTTTTTCTTAAAGACCGTAACGGGTAGCATACGTTAGTTATTTCAAGTAACGCATAGTTACGTTACTCGTTACATTTCGCAAAACCTGAAAAAAAAGTACACCTACATTTTTTTTTCTCGTGTTTTACACTTTTCCGTTGATAGTCTTTGGTTTTGGCTGGAATTCAGTATATCGCATCGATAAGCCTTTGTCAACTGATGGCCAAAATATTTTATAAAAATAAAACTTTTCCGTCAAGTTATTGCATTTTCAAGTAACGCCGGCCGCGAGGTTACCAGGAGGTGACTCTCTACTCGCAACAATGACAAATCCCTACCTTTAGCTACGTATATACGAGCGAGCAGCCGCGAAGCGGCTTTCCGGGCTTTAGCGATCGCGATTGTTTTTTAACAGATCAAGGTTGAAAGTTCCATTGCGGTGGGTAGCAATCTGTGCTCCGTGATAGATTGTAGGAACAGTGCCGGGAAAAGCTTATTTTATACCCATGTTTTCTTGGGAGAAATAAATGCGCTCCCCGGCAGCGATGGAGGCCAGCCACGTCAAGATGCTTCTGCGCAAACTGCATCAAAAAAAAACAAAAAAACTAGTGTAACATAAAAAAAAATCTTTACTTATGCTCGGAATACTTTATAGCCGCATGTTGCGAAGTTCAGAATTCTTCTGCAGCTGTAACTAAAGTCACTAGATAGCTTTAGAAGCTTTAACAACGGAAAGCGTGGACTCAAGGATCGCTAATAATATCGAGAAAAAAAAATAGTGCACATTGTAGTACTGTATTCGACATTAGTTGCATTTGTTGTTAACAACCGCTTCAGTGATCTTTGTCTTGTTTCTTTCACAAACTCATTTGTTTCGAACATCGAATCTAGCTCGGCCTACCCTCGGAGCTCCACTCACGTGGCGGATCTGTTGAAGACGGGAAGTGAAACGTCTAAACAAAAGTTCAAGTCTGAGTTTAGACATTGCTTTGGAGACACTGCTATTATTGTCTGGTATTACAAAGGTTTAGGGAGCAGGTGTTGAGCTCAAATAATATACGACAGGGCCATTGCCTGGTTTGTCAAAGGGTTGGAATGCGATTTTCTTTCCCAGAAGAGGTGGTGAAAACGGCTTCATTTTATTTCATTGCGGAGAAATGTTATATAGGGTTGAAACGATTTTAAAACTATGAAAATATTTATGTCGTTGAAAGGAAGCATGTATATTTACCGCTGATGGATTCTGTGCAGAACCAATATTCAATTTTAAAAAGCAGTCATATATAGAATTACCCCCTTCCCATGTTTGCTCGTAGATGAGTGTATGAGCCCGATGCATATTGCTCCGACAATAAAAAAAGGGTAAACATATTTTGGTTGTAATTCAACTTATATTGAATTAAACATTTTAAGGTGCATTTTTGTACTTCACGCAGTAATGTATCTTCGAGAAAATATTCTTTATTTTAAGACGAATAGTGTATTTGTGTATTTTATACGCCTTTCGTTGCAGCTTGATGTTTGGCTTGGTGGTCGCGGAGTTCTTTTAATTTCCATTTTAGCACAACCTTCGTAAACAGTAACCTGCCATCCGGCCTACACAAATGCAGTTCATTTCATTGTATACATTTCAGTGATTACGAAAATGAAAACATACGTGTGTTAGGTCACAGGCCAACGCGCGCACTTTCGTCGCTTTGGAAGACGAGCAAAGTACGCGCCACACGCACGAACGCTGAAAAAGGCACCGACCACAAGCGCTTTTCACGAATGGTCTATAGATATTTTGCTAAGTTACTTAAGCACCGAGGAGCATATGCATGCTACAAAAGTAGTTATACACGTGCTGGCGTCTTGGCAGTAAATTTTCTAAAGTAGAGCTAAAACAAATGGCAAGAATTCCTTTGGGTATAAGATGAGCGTGTGGGGCACATGTACCCATATTCCGAGCATCCTCCGCAGTACTTGGGTAATTTGTAAAAAAAAAAATGCATTGCGCGTCTCTTCGACTTTTCTTCGCCAGCGTAACTGCTAGCTTCTCGGAAAGAAGGAGAACGTATTTGCTAGCGATTTCACGAAACTATAGCGAGCCGCAGCCACAAACGGTTTTCTCAAAATCCTAATTGCTAACAATTTTTTTATATTTATTTATTTTTCAAAGTTCAGCACGTAGGCCAAGCTCATACTTTGTACAAATAGAGATTAATATCAACTTCAGATAGCAGTAACGGCCCTGTTTTCTCGCTGGTAGAACCGAGAAAGGCGGGCGCGAGCGTACCCGATTGCCGTCCGCGCGCCTCGTTGCCCGGCGGTGACGTCAGGTTTGGTTGGCGGGGAAACCTGGGGAAAAAATCTGGAGAGAACGATGTTTCGGTTTCGGGTAGCGAACAAATAACACCGTTTTAATTAACTCGAGTGTGCCTGGGGGAACGAGATGGCATCTCGGAATCGGGAAGCCATCCTCATTTAGACGGCGCCTTTGGATTAGGTAGCTAAAAAAATCGGCGGCGTTCTCCTTTACGTCCAGAGACGCAGACGACGTTACGTGCCGATGGGGCCAACGAGACGGCGTCAACAGCGCACCATCATGGTGGTCGTTATGTTTCTGTACCTTTTCTATCATCACAGAACCTGTCATAAACAAAAAAAGGCCCAGTGACTTGCGCTTCTAACGCTGCTACATGAGTCCCCATAGCTCGTAGCATCGGCTGCGCCTGGAGTTAAGCTAAAACGAAAGATAGGCGCCAAGTCATTCATTACTGCCCTCATTTCACATACCTACAAAACATTTGCCTCTCCTTTTCACGCGCAAAAAGTCCCTTAAAAATTAAAAAAATAAACCACAACGCTTACTTTTTTCTTTTTTTGTCCTAGAGACGACGTTAAACACCCAAGACTAGCGGTTGTACCGCACTGGCGAAATTGCTCACCTACAGCTGAGACACAAGTCGCCCGTTGAGGCAGATTAAGTTCTAGGCTGTATAAACAAACCCACAACCGATTTGTTTTTGACCCAAAACAGAAAGACGCTTCGCCAAAAAGAAAAAAAAAACTATTACCGCCAATTTATAGATAAAAAGTAACGGAAATGTGATGTGAGTTACTTTTTATCGGTAACGGTAACTGTAACGTGTTCCTCTTATTTTGAGGTAACGTAGGTCGGTAAGCTTTCCTTTATTTTGCAAGGAACGAGTAACGTACTTCGTTACTTCTTTTTTTTCTTTTTTTTTTGGTAACGCCTACAACACTGTTGCAACCACCCATTCAAAAAGCATTTTTCTTTTAGCACGAGACAATTTGTCGTGTTCTGCATCTAGCAGCGCTGCTGCCATAATCGCGTATCGCCGTTACGTTTACGCCTCCATTTTTCTCACTCTCGCCGGCGCGCATCGCGAGCCCCTGTTGTGTAGAGCGCGACCTCTAAGTGCGTCTGATAGCACTGACATGCCTTTCGGCTTCTCGCCGTTCGTGTGAATGCTGGAGTCAGGGAGAGGGTCCCTCAAAATCCGCCGGTAACTGACGTCAGCCCCCCCCCCCCCCCCGGCACGAAAATCGTCATCCGTGTGAATACCTCTTCAAGGGGATGCTAGACCAAACATTGCCGTGTCCATAATAAGTGGCGCACGATCTTTTCACGAGCCGGCATCCGCCGGTGACAGCGAACTGTGTTGGCTCCGGAGTAAAAGAGAATAAAACATTTCAGCCTTTCCACTCAGGTGAAGAAGGAAAAGGAGCGGAGCTGTAGCTCCTGTTCTCGGCGGTGGCTTTCCAGGCGAGCGATCTGCTCTTGAGGCGATAGCGGCTTCGCGGCGGTTGCGGAACCATTCGCGCTGCTCCGCACATCGCCGCTCGTTCTGTTCCCGCCCTCCTTCCTCCGAAGAAATGTTGCCGCCACATATGAGCGACGGCAGAAACCAGTTGTCTGGTTGCCGAGGCTGGAAAGGTTGCCGCGATCTATGAGCGACGGCGGCAAGCAGACAACCGGCAAACACCAGCTACCGCCATCTATGAGCAACGGCGGCAAGCAGAGTGCTGTGTCGACATTTGTTTGATGCCGGACACGATCCTGGGGAAACTAGCCCTTAAAAGCTTCGCTGTAAAAACGGGCTTTTCATCTCCACAGTGGGGTCTGGTGTAAGCGGTAGGCGATTCATTGGTCTAACGAGCACGTAGCTTTCATACGTGGAGATGAAAAGCCTGTCTTTATTCTTCTTTTGCCCGGAGCCGCATACATTTCACTGTCGTCTTAAGCGTGAATGGAGGTCTATGACGTCAATTTCGTTGCGTAGTGCTCGCGCACAACCTGTGGCTGCTGACTCGTAGAAAGATCGCGCGCCCTTTATCATGAACACCAAAAATGTTTGGTTCAGTATCCCTTTAAGGAAACTCTTTTGTGTGTGTGTTTTTCGTTCTCTTTGTGTTTTCGTTTCTCGGGAAATTCCTGACGTTGAGAAGTTTACCAGGTCGCGTCTATCCCCTGTCATGTCCCCATGCTAAGAACACTGGGGCGTCCACCTTCCGGCAAATCACTCGATAGAAAGAACCAATCGTTGCAATCTCCCGGGGAGTTCCGCCAATCACAAGATATGTTTAGAGATAAAAAAAGAAAGAAAAATTGTCCGCGTCGTGGCATTGACATGAGATTTCACTACTCTCGGTGTCACAGCACATAATCCCCCCCCCCCCTTTTTTTCTTTTCTTCTTTCACCCTAACTTTACTTACAACGTCGTCCCTCACCGAGATCGCAGCGATTGCCCCTCTGTTAATTGATTTGCAGCAAAGTAGGCGCTTCAAGTGTCTTAAAGTGTATGTCCAATCTTCGTTCACATCTGCACCGATATCACCGTATTGTTTTTAGCGGTCATATTTACGCGAAAAAAACAATCATACTTTGTATAGCGTCGACTAAGCTAACGGCTGTGATGTCCGCCGGAGAACCTCGTTCTGTCTGTGGTCGCTCTCAGTTTAAGAAATGCGAAGGAGTGGCGACTATAGTCCCGAACTTCGTTCTTATCGCTTCGGAGCCAATGAGATGATGGCATTGGCCGACGAGAACGGCCAATGAACCTATCGCGAAGCGAAGCGCGGACGTCGTACAAGCCACGCCCTCCCTTTCTCGAGCTGTCGGCGACCGCAGCCCCATTTCGTGCGTTGGAGACCTGTTTCACTGTACTGAATTCTCACGTGTACATATGTTTCATATCTCGTATTTTTATAGCCGCCTCCGTCATTGCATCAAAATAAAACACGTTTCCCAGGGCACTGTTTTCGGGATGGGGTGTCTGTGTGGTTTCTTCGCACCGAAGACGACGGAACCCGGATCGTAAATCCATTCGAAGTTCGGGGGAAGGGGGAGGGGGGGGAGGTTGCACAGTTTGCAGTGGTAGCCATCTTAAAAATAGCTTCCCATATAAAATATGTAATGCAAAAATAAAACAAAACAGGCCCAGGTTTTTTTTTTTATATAGCAGGACTGAACTTCATGGTTTCGAGTGCCGGTGATGTACAGTACTTATCACAAAAAGGTGATTTGGAAGTCCTCTTTTGTTTTTATGCAGGTAAGTGTTCATATAAATGGGAATACCAGTCAATCAGTGAGCCTATTAAAAATACACGTTCATGGTAAGTTACCTGTAGACTAAATACAACGCTCGCATGCGAACAGTGCAGTGTTTGAAAAGCGTGTGTCTGATGTGTCCTTGGTAGATGAGAAAATGAACCTGCGCAGTACGGCCATACAAGCATTGAGGCCGCCGGGCTTTGGTTGCGCGTGCGCCGAGGTGTTATCAAAGGTAGAAAGCTGGCGGCCAATATTGAGAGAGCCTGGGGTACCTCCTCGAGAGGAGTTGAAGCGCTGCAGGAAGGGTCGAATCTCAACCACCACGTCGAGCTGCGGTGAAAGGGAGAAACAAACCCTCATTCGAGGGCCGTAAAAAGCGCGCCTGTTCGCTCTAGTCGGCCGGCTTGGGAACGGGGCTCCCGGGTCGCGGTAACTAGGGAGTTTTCGTAGATTGTTTTCTCACTTCCGCTACCCTCTCCGGAATGAAGACGCCACTACTGCGCTTGCGCAACGCTAGCTTTGCCTGCAGAGTCCCGGATCTCGTAGCGGGTTGCGGAGAACGTTGCGGGTCAGCGGAAACGATCTACGAAAACTCCCTATTAACCAATTGTACAAACAATTCACACACACACACAACAAAATGGCCATGAGTGGTAGTGATTACCCTGTAAAGAGGTTGCGGCGATGGGTGGGGAGAAGAGAGTCGGGCGTTTGCTTTTGGACAATGCAGTTCCGCTAAACCAAATTCACACCAAGTCGTCAACACAACCGACTGGCGGACCACAACACAGTCTCACCACCCCACATAAAGGAAGAGGGGCGTTAGAGACCGCCCAGTCACTGCCGGCTTTGGCTTTTCCTTCACACGTGACATCCCGCCCACATGATTGAGAGCTCGCCACTTATTCTCCCCTTTTTTATGTCACTGACCGATATGGGTTAAGAAAATAACAAAGAATATTAGGAACTTTCTTTTCATAAAGGACATTGATCACGGCAGTCCATCTAGTGGGAAGAAGAAAAGAGTAACCCCTGACGTTTGTGTTTATTTGGGCAACTCTTTCCCAGTCGCCATAAGCAATTTCCGGCTTTAAAAATCCAGCTTGTCAAAGGGTCGGCCCTCAACTGATTTCTTACATATATGCCGATTTTAAATAACGATGGATGTTTCCGGGTAAAACTAAGTTTGATCAGGTGAATGCAAGCCCCCGATAGAGGCGGACAGCACGCTGAAACTGATTTTTATTGAACTCTGGAATAGAGCAAACACACCACGCATTATCTATCGAGAGCTAAGTTGTATATTTAACTTTGGTTGATGATAGCGAAAACTATCGGAGATGAAGGGATAGATAAATGGCAAAGTCCAGAAAAATAAACGGCCAAAACTTTACTGGTACCAAAAACAGATAGAGCCTGGATTTATGTTCAACGTTAATGAATCAGTAGGTAGGCGTTGATCAGTAATTGTCCCCGGGAATCAATTGTAATCGGGGTTGTTGTATGTGAGGAGTTTGTTTTAAGGGTATTGGTATTTCGTGGTGTACTTTTGTTTTGACAAATCTGGAGTTTTTTGTTTTGTTTTTGTAAGTTAGTATTATTAAGAGTGAATTTCTTAGCTTTTTCAATCTGTGGCTTCTACACTCGTACAGTCATTTTGGAGCTGTGTGCCTTTCTCACTTTCATATTTTTCTGAATTACGAAAAGAAAGACTGCTTATAATGGGAACTAAAATATGAATGAGAGAGTACGCGCAAAGTAGGTCGATCGGTCGTTGAACTGGAGCTTATTTTATTCGAAGTCTTGACACACTGCGGACGCACTTTCCTGCCTTAACTACTTCTTTGGCTGTAGTAAGTTGGGCGAAGCCTGTCTCCTTGTGTTTTGACAGCATTTTCATTGGCATTGTAGAGTATTTTTGCAGTTCTTGCTTATTAGTGTATATCTGTACCGCAAAATGTGATAAATTAAAAAAGGAGTAGTGGTTCCCTCGTCAGCGGCAAGCCGCTTGTTCCGAAACGTTCGTGCCTGGCTCACAATCTACGAGAGATTTACATCCGGGCATGCGTCGCAGTAATCGAGAGCCGCCATATTTTTTTTGTGGCGGGCTTTTTTACACCGGCGACTAGAACTGCAACCAAACTTTTTGTTTAAAAACCTATAAGTAGGTTGTAAAAATGTCGCGGGTGACCTTCTGTTAGAATGCGTGACTGTTAAACATGGATACCGTACATAAATGCAGGGCTTATTTTTGGACATTATACTATATTTCCGTAAACTACAAGGAACCTTTTCTTTGTTATCCGAGAACCAGGAATGAAGAAGGGGGCCCCTTTTGTACTCATTCTAAAATATTGAAAGTTCCCCAACGTGCCTGTCACAAAGTAGGCGTCAAATAAAAAAACAAAAGCAGTATTGACCGACTCTGAGGTTAAACGAACAAATTACTTATAAAGAAGAGAAGAGCTATAGGTTGTACCGATGACTAGCGATCGGGCCACGCTAGGTGGGGAAAAAAGCAATGAGGCGAGGACGCGAGAGGATAACAAATAACACAAAACTAAATTTAATATTTTGCATTAAAACTTGGGTTTGGGCTAGTTGGTTCATTACTGAATAAAAGGTTGAAAAGCGCGAACAAACGGGGACAACGAAGAAAACACAGACGACAGTACAGAAGCGCCTGTCCTGCCGTCCGTGTTTTCTTCGTTGTTCCCGTTTGTTTGCGTTTTTTAACCTTTTATTACATTGAATATTGGAATAAACTCAGCCATGCACGACGACCCCAACACCAACAGAAACACACTCCGAGCGCAAAGCTATGGATTTGATCCGAACCAGAGATTAACGCACACAGGACTCAACACCGATAAAAAAAATTAAAAAAAAACAAGAAACAAAGAAAAACAAGGACGGCACTCTCAACGCTGACCAAACAAGGAAAGCAAACGATTGACCGCGCTACATAGTCTTTCAAGCTGCCCTTTCACTGAGTATGCTAGATAATGGATGCAAGACCTGTTCGATGTGTTGTTGATCAGTGACCTTATAACTCCTGCTTTCACAACTTGTTCTTCGAAGAACAGGTTTCAGGTTGTTTTCCCCATACTCCCAACATATACCTTCCCCTACATGAAACCTTAAGTCCGAAAATTGCAATCCATCTTTCTCCGGTTGCTCCACAGTGAAACGCAATTCAAGAGCTGACTTTCTTATCAAACCTTCCACCATTTCCGCTGCTCCGTTCCGAAACGAACACACTACAATGTCATCGACATACCGCTTTACCATATAGCTCGCAGAGGGTATTCCTTTCGAGACCATTAACCATGGCGGAGTCCAACGAATTAAAATAGATCTCTGCCAGTATCGGTGCCACAGACGAACCGATCCACACCCTTCTTTTTGAGCATACATCTTGCCCCCATATTCCACAATCGTAGAACGCAAATAAAAATTCAAAATTGTCAACAAAACAAAAACTGTTAACAAAAATTGGGTTGTGTGTATGTTTATACAGCCTAGAACTTGGTCTGCCTCCAAGGGCGACGAGTCTCCCAGCTGTAGATGAGCAATTTAGCCAGTGCAGTACAAACCGCTAGCCTGGGGTCTTTAACGTGCACCACGCAGTAGTGATACACGACCGCACGCCGGTACGATGCTCATCCAGATCGAAACGGGCAGGGGCGGGAATTGAACCCAGTTTCCTGGGTTCTGCAGCGCGAGCTTTCGCTCCACGTGCTCCGAGCTGGTGTGCACTAGACCACTCGGCCACCGATCCCCCCAAAACTGTTAACAGAGATGCCCGATCCTGATTGAAACTTCACTAGGTTGAGCTCCAGTGCCTGCTTCACCCTCTTCATAAGTCTATTACTCTCCAACGAATAATATAAATGCTTAATATACATAGATAAAACCGAGCACTGCTTGCCATGGTGAACGTCCAAGATGCCAATCAATTCGTTCGCGTTTTTTAGTGACAGTGAATTTTCGAGAGGAATGAACTCTAACCCTTGTTGATGGAACTGGGACACCACTTTTTGCCACGTTCCTATTCTTATTAACGACCGTCTCGAAACGGAAGCTCCGGCTTATGGTCTTTAAGGAAGAACTTTAAGCTTAATGTTGAGCGCCTTGAACCCATCACTCTTTTGGCCATACCCTCGAAATCCTCCCTCTTCAGGACCCCCAAATAATTTTCCGTAACTTCCCAACGTCTCCGCCCGCTTCACAGAAGAGGAAACCCAACGCTTCTTTTGCCTTTTTTTCAAAAACTGACCGGGGTGTTGTATCAGAGCTTGATTTATATTCGCGGTGTCGTATCGCCACGCGCTTTCTTTTCCTGCATTGATCGCGCGTGCCATGCATTTGATTGTAATCGGTGCTGCCACTAAAAAAGGCGCACCGTTGTACTGCTGTGTTGTTGCGCGAGCTGGGACTGATGTGAGAGACGACGAGGACGATGTGTGTGTGACGGTCGGAACGCAGTGCTTTTGGACCTTGTATGTATAGTCTTCTGGTTGGATGTCTGAGTGAGTAAATGGTTGACTCAAACGGAGTTTCTTAATTACAACAAATGGCGACGACCGATGAGGATAAACTCAAGACACCGACCATGACTACCACCTTAGGAAAGCTGCCAGAGTTCTGCCCCGACGCCGGCAACATCGATGTCTACATCGAACGGTTCGAGCTGTTTGTAAACGCAAATGGAGTCGACGCAAGCAAGAAGTTGCAAGTCTTCTTAACAGTCTTAGGGGAAAAGGCCTACGTAACGCTTCGCAATCTGCTACTGCCGAAGACGCCAACCCAAGTCAAGTATGAAGAGGCTGTGGTGGTGCTACAACAGCATTACGCGCCAAAATGTTCGATCGTCACTGAACGCTATCGCTTCTATCGGCGAAACCAGGAGTCGAGCGAAAGCATCGCACAGTTTATTGTCGAGCTAAAGAGACTCGCCATGACGTGCTCGTTTGGAAGTTTCTTGAAAGAAGCTCTCCGTGATCGACTGATTGCTGGCCTCCGGACGGACTCGATTCGATGTCGTCTTCTTGCCCTGCCTGACAACGAGGTCACCTGGGAGCGTGTCTGCAACATAGCCACTGCCATGGAAGCAGCGCAGAAGGACACGCGAGAAATGCTGTCTAACGCTGCCACTGCAAGTGCCGTGGACGTTAACTGGCAGCGAGAAGCATCCAAGTCAGCCAAACAGCACACGACAAAGCCAAGAACCTCAGGCAGCGAGCGGACAGCCTGGAAAAAGGGACAAGCAAAGAAGCGGGAAACAGAGACTGTTCGTGCGTGTCACAGATGCGGTGGACAGAATGCACCAGTGAGTTGTCCTTTCTTGAAAAGCAACTGTTACAAGTGTTCGAAACCAGGCCATGTCGCGAAAATGTGTAAGACAAAGGTCGTACACCAGGTTCACGAAAACCTATCTGAAAAAGATTTGCTAACTATTTGTCGTGCGAACAAAGATGGAGGTCCGCTCCCCATAATCGTAAAAGTAAAGGTAAACGGCAAGGAAATTCCTATGGAATTAGACACAGGAGCGGCTGTGACAATTATGTCAGAGAAAGACTTCGGCGAGAACTTTCCTAAATTAACGTACCGTAATGAGGACGTTAATCTCGGAGTCTACAATGGTACCTCTATTGGCGTAAAGGGTGTAGCTCAAGTTGAGGTACGCTACGGTGACCAAAGTTACCACCTGCCCCTGCTGATTGCAAAACATGAAAAAGGAGCACGCGTGCCGACTCTCCTGGGTCGGGACTGGCTTTCAAAAATCAAGATAAATCTGCATGACGCCGTTCAACGGTTACAACACGAGGTTGTTAAGCCAAGACTCAGTCTTAGAACTGTATGACGTAACGAAGCCAATTCAGTTGACGTGTGATGCATCAGGTTACGGCTTGGGTGCAGTACTGTCGCACATCGTAGACGGAGTAGAACGACCAATTGCGTTCGCGTCACGATCCTTGACCCCTGCCGAGCGTAACTATGCGCACATTGAAAAAGAAGCTCTAGCCATTGTATTTGGAATTAAGAAATTCCATAAGTACCTCTATGGCCGCGACTTCAACGTGATCACAGATCACCAGCCACTCACGGTGATCTTCGATGTCAAACATCACACAAGTGCGGAAGCTGCAGCTCGAGTGCATCGATGGGTCCTGTTTCTAGCGAATTATCGGTTTCGTATTCTGTACAAAGCAGGAAAAAGATCAGCAACGCCGATGGCTTGTCGCGCCTACCACTGTCAGATACAGTGGACGAGCGAGAGGAAATTTTTACTTTTCGCCTGTCAAAGAACTGCCGATAACTGCAAAAGATATTGAGCGAGAAACAACGAAAGACCCGGTCCTGAGCGTGGTACGCGAGATGACATGGCGTGGCTGGCCTCAGGCTGTAGACGATAAATACCAGCCTTTCTTCGTAAGGCGATTTGAACTTTCGGTGGATGACGGTTGCCTTGTTTGGACTAACCGAGTGGTGATTCCGAAATCTCTCGAAAATGAAGTAGTGTCATTGTTGCATGAATAGCATATTGGCATAACCAAAATGAAGGCACTTGCAAGGTCAATGGTGTGGTGGCCTAAGATCGACAGTCGCCTTGAGCAGACTGTGAAACAGTGTGAAATTTGTCAAAGCGTAAGATCTGCTGAACAGGCCACACCCCTGACACCTTGGAAGTGGTGCACAAACAGTTGGGAAAGGGTGCATCTTGACTTCGCTGAAAAGGAAGGCAAGATGTTTCTAGTTGCTGTCGACTCGTACTCTAAATGGCTAGAGGTAATAATAATGACATCAACGACTGCACTGAAAACTGTCGAAACAGTCCGGTCATTGTTTGCACGCCATGGCATTCCAACTGAGGTTGTTTCAGATAACGGACCACAGTTCCGAGCGAAAGAGTTCGAGGATTTCTTGTCGGCTAACGGTGTAAAGCATACACTGACCCCTCCGTACCATCCCCAATCGAACGGCTCAGCGGAACGCGCAGTTCAAACGGTAAAGCTGTCGCTGCTGAAGCAGTTGTTAGAGGATGAACGAAACAAAAACCCGAGGTCCCTTCAGCACAGGGTTGACAACTTTCTGTTCGCGTACAGAACGACGCCCCACACCTTCACGGGGAAGACTCCTGCCGAACTGTTCTTGAAACGTAAACTTCGTACAAGGCTGTCTTTGATAAAGCCAAACATGGAGGCAGTAATAAAAGCAAAGTCTGAGAGGGAGGTGTGTAGCGCGAACAAGCGCCGAGGCACAGCGAGAGTGTTTTCCGTAGGTGATCGCGTACTCGTACGTACGGTGCGTGGTGAACTTGTGAAATGGCTGCCAGGAAAAATCACGGAAGTGAAATCGGCTATGACGTACTTAGTCTTTGTAGACAGACGGATACGGTTCGCACATGCAGATCACCTGCGACGTTCGTTTCTGGTGCCTGATGATTCAGCCGAAATGTCCGATTGTCACATGGAATTGCCGCATGGTAGTGACATGCCACAAGACGAGCGTCATGTCGAACCTGATCGAACACAGTCTGTAGTTGATGTAAGTGCAGAGCAAATGTCGCCGCGCAATACTCAAACGGCCTCATCACCGGGACCGGTTGATACATCGTCACCTGTAGTGCCTAGGCGTAGCACTCGTGCGACGCGCAAGCCGGATCGGCTTATGTACGAGAAGTTTTAATCTTGTTTGGGGGGAAGTGTTGTATCAGAGCTTGATTTATATTCGCGGTGTCGTATCGCCACGCGCTTTGTTTTCCTGCATTGATCGCGCGTGCCGTGCATTTGATTGTAATCGGTGCTGCCACTAAAAAAGGCGCACCGTTGTACTGCTGTGTTGTTGCGCGAGCTGGGACTGATGTGAGAGACGACGAGGACGATGTGTGTGTGACGGTCGGAACGCAGTGCTTTTGGACCTTGTATGTATAATCTTCTGGTTGGATGTCTGAGTGAGTAAATGGTTGACTCAAACGGAGTTTCTTAATTACAACACGGGGTAATACCGCAAACTTCCCACTCTTGTCTTTTTGCACTGATTCCAACGACTCACTTTTCAATTCTTCTTTTACGGCTTTTATCTGCCCGAAGTTCCTTTTTCTTTCGGGTAATCCCTGCCCATAACTCGTTCCAACCATTCAACCACCTGATCCATGAAGGCTGCCTTTTCTTCATGTCCGACCATTCTTGCTACCGACTGAATTGACGAAAACACATCAAGCCTAGATGGCTTTAGAGTTACACAAAATTTAGGCCCTCTCCACAACAATTCTTCAGTTTTCCGTGACACTGATGCTTCATAAGGGTTGACAAGTTTACCAATCGATTAGCTCCAACAGTCATTTACATGCGCTCGATCAATGAGTCCTCGACTGTCCTGCCAATTGTGAGTTCCATGCAACGCATTACCAAGTCCGATGCGGTGGGCGTTCTGCCGCTGGATGTTGTTCAAAACAATACATGTTTTGGACAGCATCAAGCGGAAGAACGCCCACGGCATCGGACTTGGTAATGTGTTGCATGGAACTTACAATTGGGCAGTCGAGGACTCATTGATTGGACGCATAGAACTGACTGTCGAAGCGTATCGATTTGTAATCTTGCCAACCTTTAAGAAGCATCAGTGCAGTGGCGTCACAAGGGGGGGGGGGGGCGGACCGCCCCGGGTGCAGCGCTCAGGGGGTGTCGCGGCGGGTGACGGCAGCGGGGGGGGGGGGGGGGGTCGCGGCGGGCCGCGCGAGAGCAGGGGGGGGGGGAGTCGCGGCGGGCCACGCGAGAGCGGGGGGGGGGGGGGGGGTGTCGCGGCGGACTGCCGCCCCGGGTGCCGCTGACCCTCGTGACGCCACTGCATCAGTGTCCCGGAAAACTGAAAATCGTGTCAGGCCTTATGAAGCATCATTGTCCCGGAAAACTGAAGAATGGTTGGGGAGGGAGCCTAAATTTTGTGTAAATGTGAAACCATCTATGCTTAATGTATTTTTGTCAATTCAGTCAGTTGGCGAGAATGGTCGGACATGAAGAAAAAGCAGCCTTCGTGGATCAGGCGGTTGAACGGTTGGAACGAGTTATGGGCAGGGATTACCCGAGAGAACAAAGGAACTTCGGGCAGATAAAAGCGGTAAAAGAAAAATTGAAAAGTAAGTCGTTGGAATTAGTGCAAACATACAAGAGTGGGAAGTTCGCGGTCTTACCTCGGTCAGTTTTGAGAACAAAACAAAAGAAGCGTTGGATTTCCTCTTCTGTGAATCGGGATGAGACGTTGGGCAGTTAAGGAAAATTATTTTTGGGGTCCTGAAGAAAAAGGATTTTGAGGGTATGGCCAAAAGAGTGATGGGTTCAAGTCATTCAACATTAAGCTTAAAGTTCTTCCTTAAAGGCCACATGCCGGAGCTTTCGTTTCGAACGGTCATTAATGCGAATGGAACGTGGCAAAAAGTGGTGTCCAAGTTCCTTCAACAAGGTTAGAGTTCGTTCCTCTCGAAAATTCACTGTCACTAAAAAAACACGAACGACTTCATTGTCATCTTGGACGTTCACCATGGCAGGCAGTGCTCGGTTTTATCTATAAATATCAAGGATTTATATTATTCGTAATGGACTAATCAGGAGGGTGCAGCAGGCACAGGAGCTCAACTTAGTGAAGTTCCGATCAGGATGGGGCATCTCTGTTAACAGTCTTCTAACAATTTTGGATTTTTATCTGCGTTCTATGACTGTGGAATATGGGGGCAAAATGTATGTTCAAAAAGATGGGGTGTGCATAGGTTCGCCTGTGGCACCGATACTGGCTGAGATCTATTTGAATGCTTTGGACTCCGCCGTGGTTAATGGTCTGAAAGGAATACACTTGGAGAGCTATGTGGTAAAGTGGTATGTCGAGGACATTGTAGTGCGTGCGTTTCGGAATGGAGTAGCGGAAATTGTGGAAGGTTTGATAAGAAAGCCAGCTCCTGAATTGCGTTTTGCTGTGGAGCAACCGGAGAAAGTTGGATTGCAATTTTTAGACTTACGGATTCATGTAGAGGAAGGCATGTGTTCGGAGTATGGAAAAAACAACCCGAAACCTGTTCTTCTAACAAGTTGTCATTCAAAAACAGTGAAAGCAGCAGTTGTAAGGTCAATGATCAGCAATGCATTGAACAGGGCGGGCATCCATTATCTAGCAGTGTTGCGGAGTGGCCACTCAGGAGTTGGAATGATTCCGTAATCATTCCGCATTTTAGCGAGCCCGGAATAGAATGGGAATGGAATGGCGGCAACGTTGAGGTGAATGGAATGGGAACGGAATGGACCTTTTGGCGAATATGTGCTGCCACCTATGGGCCGATGGGCGAACCTGAGGCGCACTGGGTCGGAGAGTATTTGTAGAGAAAACAACGTGCACGTTAGGCTTCTTGTGTGCTACCGGTTCGTTTTCTTTTTGGGTACACTCGCTGCTTTTCGAAGCATTTTGAGTCGCGATGTCTCGGGATGAGAACATCCCGTTCGCGTTTGACGCGGACCACTGAGTACGTCATCCCCCGGGCCGTACGAACCTCACCCAGGACCGCGTATGGAGCTACCTCAAAAAGGACAGTTCGTTGAGGCAAGCAGGCTGCCCGCTTAACGGGATGAAGCTTACCACACAGAAAGCGAAAAAAGCTAGTTCCACAACCCGGGCGATAATAGTTCCGACAGCCGAAGGCTACACAGTTCACCGGCATGATTGCGGTGCACGTCGTAATCTAGAACGGGCGTCGTCAGTACGATGACTCGTGTTCACCTTGTTCGCAACATCAAAACTTGAGTCTCGACTCTCGATGGTCTTATTTTCTTCTTCTTCCAAGGCGCCCAAAGGCGAGAAATGCAAGATCGGCCGGATTGCTGCTTGGGGCGGGTCGGGGATACTACTAACGAAACGCCGCGCAGGCCTTGTATTCTAGGTGTATTGATTGGATGCTTTTGCCGGGAACGGAATGGGATCGCATGGCCCGACTGTTTTATATGGGGGGGGTACGTTCAGCCAAACTGAGCTAGGGTGCCCTCAGATGCGCTTTGCTCGGTGATACATCTGGCCATTTTGTTTCTAACGTTTATTTTTATTTTTGTTCTCGTTAGTGCGGAAGCGTGCCCCTGCACGCGCTTGTGGCGTTGACTGTGCTACAGCGACATTTTGTTTCCTGCGATTTCTTTGTATTTTTCCAGTGAGCGCGTGCTGTCGGCATCGGGTACTACAAACGATGGCATCACCCTAAACAGAGGGACATCGAGGCACCTAAACTGAGCAAGTCAGCGAGTCAGTTGCTCAGGAAATAAAATGAGCAGCGGGAAACTGCTAGCCCATGTGGAGCCCTAACAGACCGCACGCAATAAAATGCAATACTAAAAACAACAGTCAAAGCAAAGAGCAGAGAGGGAGGGGTGGGGGGTGGCGGTGGCGCCTATCGCGGACGCGCAGACGACGGGCTTCACTTGTGTTACGCGAGGGCGAAACAAGGAACCAAGCACTAAGCAAAAGAAACGAAGGGAGCGGCAAAAAATGAAACCGCCATGCACGGCTCCTCATCGTCTTTGTCTTGCTTTTCTTTTTTTTGCGACGGCATGGAGTGTGCGTGCGCGTTCACAAGCTGAGATCTGGGAACGGGGGCGACTCATAACTCGCAGAGCTCTGATAACTCGTTGACTCGCGCGCCGCCGAAAGATGATCAGTTATTGTTTTCTTATAGTTCGAGGAGCGTTGTTTAGCAGGTGGCCAACCCTGCTGCCTTCCACGTTCATTCGCGCGCACTCCTTTGAAGTGCGAAATGTGGGTTTGCTTCGGCATTAAAACAAAGCGAGATTCACTTCTCTCTTCTCCTCTTGCGCTTTGCTCCGACGCTTTTTTTCTATACTGCATTTTTACGTGTAAGTCCGCCTTTTACTTGGTCTTTGTTCCGATGCTTGTTTTCTGTGTTAAATGTTTTACATTCAAGTGGGTTAGGGCCTCGTTTACATGAATACGACTTCAGCGCATCGACTCCAATCGTCCTCCGAAAAAGCCGACGCGGCAGCGTTTACATGAATGCGCACCAAGCCCTACGCGAAGGTGGCGCCACGCCGTGTCAAAGCTCAAAGTTAAAGCTGCGTTTCCGGCACCGGTCGCATCACGTGACCACGTTTTCCGGTGCATCGCACGTGAGGTTCGTGAAGGCGTCGACTCTTTCGGCGAGCTTGAAATAAATATCGTGCCCCCAGTCTTCGATGCTGTGCAAGGAGTTACGAGACGGAAGAAACATCAAAACCCAAGCGTCTTGGGCTCCAGGTCGGGCCGCTGGACCACTCTGGATCAGAGGCTACGTGCGTGCGCACGGCCTGGCGAGCGAGATCGTCGTGAACCGCTCTGAGGACGCCACCGCGCTTCGCCTCGCCATACCTTGCCAAACACGACCGGACCCCGAGGCCGAAAGGCTCCGGCGTAGCCAGGGACGGCACCGAGGTAGGAGCTGCTCGTTCTGCGCTACGATGCAGTGCTCGGAGCTCTCGGCGTCGTTCGTGTTGGCGCCGAAACCTCTAGGCACTCCCTTGGACACGCAAGTCGTATTTCGCAAGGCTTGGACGGGGGCGCCGCCCTCTCTGAGCAGCTCAGTGATATTCCGCTCACTTAGTTTGTCAATAAAAGCTCGCGTTTCTTCTCGGGAGGAACTGCGGGCGACCACACGGAACCGCTCTCCGCCGCCGCCGACGAAGTTCGCCGCCGCCATGTTCTCAGCTGTTCACTCGCTCCTGCAGCGAGCGCCTTCCCATAATCCTCCCCGTTCCGAAATGCGATGCGACCTCCGTTTACATGGGCTGAATGAATGCGCACTCGCCATCTCGATCCACCTCTGTCTGGCGACTTGAATGCGATGCGCTTTTCTAGCGCATTATGCCGTTTACATGACCGCATCGAATGCGACAACTGGATTCGATGCGACTCAGTCGCATTCATGTAAACGCGGCTAGGGTTACAAGCAAGCTAGATGATGCCCGCTCATTTCCTCTCTGCATACCTTGTTTCACCTTGCGATGGACCGCTTCGGACGCTACGAGTGACGCCAGGCAATCCAGCACCGTAAGCTTAGTAAAATCAGTGTTTTTCAGAGGCATTTAGCATTTTATTTTTGCAATTGTCTAGGCGTTTGATAATGTCAGATTTATGCTGCTTATGCCGGCAACATTCACAATGTAGCTGCCAAGTGCCACTTTTTACGTTTAGGAATTAGGGGAATGGAATGGAACGATTCAGCCATTCCAGGAGTGGGAATTGGCACAGTGTCCCTATTCCTAGGAGTTGAAAGGAATTGAATTATCGAGAACTCTAATTCCCCGGAATGGAATTGGAATGGAAGGGGGTGCCCATTCCGCAACACTGGTGTCCATGGCTCCAACGGTGATGAGAGGCGCCGATTAAAGTAAATATGTCGGTGGCATCGGCGCCATCACCAGAATAATACACTGTGGTAAAACCTACCAACCCACCGACAGCTTGCCGCTAACACTCCCATTCTCCTACTGTCGAGAGAACTTTCGGTTCCGGTGACAGAGCACGTCACGACCGTCAAAATTACGCCGCGGCGTGTTTTTCTGTGAGTTGGAGAGGAAGAAAAACTCGCTATTTCAATAAATTTTTGTGTCGAACTTAATAAACCAAAACGAAAACGGTTGCCTGTTCGGTGTTTAGTTAACATTGAAGGTTTAATGTAAAAGTCATTTGGCAAAAGTAAAAAGGTCATTCCGTGGTCCCTTTAAGGAGGAGCCGCGAGCTGTTTCCGTGGCGGATTTAAGGGGAGGGACGGAGAGGGGAAGGGGAATGACCGCTCTCTCTAGGCCCCCAAAAGCAACATTTTTCTTTTTTTATAGAAAAGACGTTAACATATTTTCTTAGAGAGAAAGGGTAACTTCTTTGAGAAATCTCAAATATTAGCTAAACACAATATATATCTTCTGAACAGGTCGCCCGTAACGTCAAATCTTTCTGCACACTTATCCCCCCCCCCCCTCCCCTTCTCCAAGCAATATATATCTGTGTCTGCACAGTTTGGCTACCCCTGCCCTAGGACAGGACATATCGTAAGTGGCACATTTTTCTGTTGTCCTGTATGACTCCTGTCCTAGCAGTTGTGCAGCATTTCTTGATGAAGGGAGATGCCAAATTTCTTGGGAACACCGAGACGTTTCTAAGTCACCGGCCCGCCATAACACGAAAGCAATTATCAGTAAGTAATAGGGGCAGCAAAAAATGAAAGCCGTTTACAACTACCTGTAACGCCGAATTGGAGCGCAGCTCTCGAGGAGGAGGAGGGAAGGGTAATCAGGGGAGGGTATACCCCTCCTTCTCCTCCTCTCCTCATTCTTCAATGTCCTCCGGGGGGTCACGTGACCTCGAGGGGAAGGGGGTCACGTGATCTGGGGGCCACCTGATCCCCTCCCCCTCCTTCCCCCAGGTCACGTGACTCCTCCTCCCCGAGGTCACGTGACCCCGGGGAGGAGGGCTCACGTGACCTGAGGGGTTACGTGACCCCCTCCCCCTTCCCCGAGGTCACGTGACCTGAGGGGTCACGTGACCCCCTCCTCCTCCCCCTGAGGTCACGTGACCTGAGGGTCACGTGACCCCCTCCCCCTCCCCAAGTCACGTGACCCCGGAGGAGGGCTCGCGCGGTGCATTATGGGATATTTCCCATAATGCACCGCGCGGTTACGCCGACGGCGACGCCGACGCCGCTCAAGCCGGAAACGGGCGCCTAAGAGCTGCGCTCTTAAAAGGTTCCTGCTATTCTCCTCCCCGCTTGCGTAGTACACTGGTTTCACGCCGCTCTACAGGCGCTGCTGTCAGTGCGGTGCATGGAGAGACGCTTCCCTTCAAGCGAGTCTTATTACGGCGCACCTGCAATGCTCACGCCCGATGTGGGCAAACGAGGCTTCTTGTCTGTAAGCAGTGAGTTGGCTTAGAGACCAACCCACTGGTCTATAGACCAGCATACTGGTCTATAGACCAACACGCTGATTGCAACAAATTAACTAACTGTGGGCACTGCGCGTCTGCAGAAACCAGAGTCGCGTGAAGTAAGCGTCTGCTCATGCGCCACGCCGACAGCAGCGCCACCGCAGCGGTGTGACGTCATCGCCGCGCGCTGGTGTGTACTTAGAAACGAGAGAGACCAGGAAGCTGGAATAAGCAGACAACATCGTTGTTTTAATCATTCATAGGGGCAAATATGTATCCTACACGTCGACCTTCGATCGATAGCTAGACAATAGCTAGACAATACATTGATTTATTTTTACTTGGTCTTCACGCCACCCTTGACAGCCGGACCCTTCACGGCCTCGGTGACGGCTCCGCCCTTTCTCTCAGGCATCGGTGCTCCTTTAACCCCCGCGGATTCCATGATGCCACCTTTGGTTCCTCCCCCGCCAACATTGGTGACCCTGAGCATTGGCGTGGGAGCTCCCTTCACGCCACTGAGGACATCACCTCCCTTAATTTCACCGCCCTTAATTCCACCGCCCTTAATTCCACCGCCCTTAATTCCACCGCCCATTGGCGTCGGAGCTCCCTTCACGCCACTGAGGACATCACCGCCCTTAATTTCACCGCCCTTAATTTCACCGCCCTTAATTCCACCACCCTTAATTCCACCACCCTTCATTCCACCACCTTCATTCCACCACTTCATTCCACCGCCCTTCACATCCGGTGGAGGACCTTTGGAGGGAGGAGGTGTCGGTCGAGGAACCCTGGGTGTCGCCTTGAGCATGACGACCCCGGACGGGTTGACCATTGCCGTGAGGTCGTCGGTGGGCATGAACCAGCCACTCTGGGCGCCCGGGTTGAAGAGGTCGAGCACGTCGTAGCCGTTGCGGTAGATGAGTGAGAGGCTGGCCAACTTTATCGTGACATTCACAGGGCCTCCGAGGTTTCTGCGGTTGAAGAACACTATGGCTGCTGACGTGGACTTGTCGTCAGCCAGTGGCTGGACCGCACGCGCCCAGATCTCCACGCCGCTTTCCTGGAAAAGAGAGTTGAGACTCGTTCTTTACTTTGCCAACTGAAAAGAGTAGTCTGATAAGACGGAAGCTTGCCGAAAGAAGGAAGATAGATGGAGGTTAACGAGAGTTTCCTGCTTTTCTTGAGTCTTTGGTTGGGCTAAATTACTCTCCATTTAGCAGCAACAAGAATAACAAAATTTCTTTGGGAAAGTGCATAAGTTTAACGTATACGATGCTTGTAACCACGGCAGACCTTGATTAACTTCACTTCGTGTTGCATGAACACAACTAGAATTTACTAGAATGCACTAGAATTTAGACGTTGTCAAAGATGACGTGCGTGCATGTTCAACACTCGTGCCCAATCACAGATTGGACACTAGTGTTGCGTCAGCGCCAGGCTTAGCCTCGTGTTCAGTCCACACATTGAAGGACTCTCGGCGTCGCACGCAAAACCTAATGCTGCATTGGCGTCATATTTGCACGATGACGTCACAGGCTGAATATTGCAAGTGGTGTGACTGTCGTACTCACTTCTCAATGTGGCCAGCTTGCTCTGATTGTATTTGTACGGCGGTGATGTTTGATATACATGAGGTTACCTTTCCTAGAATCTGACAAAGTGAAAACGGCAGGGCGTCTTTTTGTAAACGCCCAGCCTCTCTAGCACACGCTCGTTGCCTTCCGCTCTGCTTTGGCCGCGCGTGCATGCTCGACGCTCATCAAATGCTAAAGCATAATGCACATGCATGCTCAGCGCTGGAGGTGGGACAGCTGAGGGATTTCCCAGTTGTTCTGATCCTGTCGCAGACTACACCGATTCGCTTTCTGCAACCGACACGCGCGTGACCTGTCCTGGGGTTCGAATTTGGCCACCGCGAGAGCGAGAGGGAGATCTTATTGGCCTCTCCCGGAGCGTGCGCAGGTAGCGTTCGTAGACAATTCGTCTGCCAACGCAAGCAAAAAACGCTGTTCGTCTGCTTCAGAGCGTCATACGCAAACGAAAATAAAACAAGAAAACACCATCCATCGTCTGCTAACAAACTGAGGAAAAACGTTTATCGCCTGCTACAAGCCGAGCACCGCGGCGAAATGAGATGGGAAGCGGGCTGAAATTGTGATCGTCTGCTATCTCACGTTGGAAGCCATTGACAACTCGCTCCTCATTTGCAAATCTCGATTTGTTATGCTTCCGTACTCAATCTGTCCTCCACCAGTGGATGAAGGAGGACGAAGGTCAAGCACATCTGACGCTGTGAGACTCGGGCACCGGACCTCTCTCGTTATTTTTATGTTGGTGAGTCGTTCTCACCAAAAGCATTGCCCGATTTTGAGCTCACGAACGGGTCAAAAATGTGTCATTGGTTGATTACGCGCAAGCTGTGGCGCCATGCCCAATCAGCAGCCAAGAACGCTCTCGCTCTCAACGTGACGACTCACAGGGCACGGCGAGACAGGCAATCTTACCACACAAATCCTTCGGCCCATTCGCCCCAAGGGATCTTGGTTGATGGCGATGACCAGGCGGTTGGTAAGGATGTCCTTGTGTTCTGGGCGGATGGTCCTCAGGTCGGCGGACATGAACAGCGGAGCTGCTAGGATGGCCCACAGCGCCATCTGGGCCCTGCTCTGATCAAGGCTGAGGCCGTAGTTGCCGATGATCAGCTGAAAGCAGAAACCCGCAACACGCTGACTTTGGTTAGTGTTTCCGGTAACGGAGCAGCTTGCAAGCATTTTGCTCTCTCCGCGTCGCATATTTTCTTCAAACAAATGGGACAAATTTGCAACGTTAACACCATTGGGGGTACGTAGCTGGGCGAGCTAGTGGACGCTGCTTTGTCAGGAGCTCTGGAACCGTGCACATTCTCTATAAATGGGGTGTGTATTTTCCGGTGCTTATTAATAAAAAAAATAGGGGTGACTTTCTGTTTTTTTTATTTTTAACCACCAGTGTATTACGAGTCGTGACAAGACCAAAAACAATAATCATCGGTAAAAAATGAATTTATTTTATTTATGTTTGCACCAAGTTAACCGCCACCGTACTCTATAAAGGAAATGTCATAAAAAGTTAAAAAAATGAGGTGTTGCACACCTTTAGTCAACGCGAATAAATGCTGCCACAGGGAGAGTAATTGAGGCTCGTTATTTTGAAGGGACGCGTTCTCACAAGTCAGTGTATCTGGACCACACTGATGCTGTTTTACAAAAATCACTGCAACCTCCGAAAAGACACTGGAAGGATGCAGTGTATATCCACCAGACGTTTGACGAACCCCTACGAGGGAGGAGTTTTAAAAAGAGCCGTCGCTACGGCGGAAACAATCAACGGCCGGTGTTTTTCGATTTTAACCAGAGCGAAAATATTAAACCGTCGTTTTTTTTTGCTGGCAGATGTTCATCGGTGTTTTTTGGCTAAAACCAGAAAATTCACAACCTTCCTATATATATATGTACATACTTCGGACTGTATTAAATATTAAAAAAAGATATACACGATATTTTCTTTCGCGCTCATTGCTGCCATAGAAGAACGGCGTGGCGCAGGCTTAAAAATTAGTTTTTTCTCCCATTACATCGCGCTCTACTAGCTCTCTACTTCGGTTCAGCATAAGTTCAGACGCGGCCAGGAGTTAGAAGTCAGTACAGCTTCTGACTCCTGGCCGCGTCTGAACTGAACAGATTCAGTACAGCTTAGACTTCTAACCAGGAGTTAGAAGTCAGTACAGCAAACGAGTTTTAACAGCAGCCACCAGACACCAACAAGGGTGAACGGCTTGATTTTAAGGTTATGAATGATTAAGGTTTAAAAGGGCGGTGCAACGATTTTATGATTAAAAAAATTTGCATCTTGTCATTTTTACGTTGTTCATCGAGTCCCAGAGGATAGAGAAAACACCTCCTTCATTAAAAATGTCACGATTCCGCTGCGTAATCGCAAAGCAAAAGTCGAGCTTTTGCCTTCACCTGAAGCCCCAAGTGGTAGCCGAAGGAACTACGGCGAAAAGATTAGAGTGACCTCGCTCGGCTCTAAGCTGCAGCATAATCGCCCGCTAATGCACGCAGAGAGAGGGAGTCGAAGCGTCCTCCGAGATAGCACACGGGAAGCTTACACGGCACTCCGAATGACGTCACTGGGAGTGCGGCCAGGTGTGACCCTGAAGGCTGGGAGTAAGTTGAATGGGTGCCCGAAATGCCAATATTTTTCTTTTTTTTACGAACAGCAACTAGGACATTCGCAGAGCTGAAATCGGTTTTCTGTTCTTTTTCGGAAGTGTCAGAGGGCAACTTCCACAAATCTTTGACCGAAGTCCGGAAATGAGCACCTCCCCCTTAAGGTTAAGAGGGGAACAGGGGATTATTATTTTAATTATTCTTCTCCAGCTCACGGAAGCTTTGCATTCATTGCATTGGCATCATACAGTTCGGCGCTGGTCCTGCCCTCTTCTTTCACTCTTGGTCTTATTGTGCGCTGTGTTTAAATCAATTAAAACTTAAAGGTGTTTACCTCATATAGAAAAAGTCTACGCTTTCGCAACGATGGGGACGTTTCTCTATGGTCAGTGCCACAACGCAGACTGTTTGTTTAAGGCCTAAAGGTATTTGCAGTCTCGCCATTGGTCGAGCTCCCCCGTGGAGTGCACTGATTGGCGTTCCCACGTGCTTGGCGGGCAAGTAGACGCTCAGGGTGTACAAGAGAGTCGGCGAGGACGTGGCTGATGCGGTATACCATGTCGGGGTCGCTCCAGCGGCCCGGACCAGAGACCGCGGTGAGGGTGTCCTGCACGGAGGCGTAGTAGTCCACGATGTGGAGGACGCTGACCCAGGAGTCCGTGATGTCGTCGAAGTTCCGCCACATGTTGCAGCTTCGAGCGATCGCCGGGTAGTTGGGCTGCACGCGGGCACACGCGCTGGTGAGTGACCGCAATGCCGTATGTCCTTTAAAGGGACCATGAAAGGAATTTCGGACTGGAGCCCGAAAGTTATATCCCATCGGATATAAATTATTTTAGTTTGGAATTTTACTCACCGCGTATCGTTTAGTGGCCCAAAAGAAAACTAGAGCACGAGGGTAGAAAGCCAAAAGCCTGCTTTTCCGTACGAAAATTTGAAGGTAGAGCGGACGTATGCGCTCGTCAACAATCTATTCGTCGACGAACGTTTGGATTGGCGTTTGTAATCAATGAGTGCCGTGACGGCAATTATCATCACTTGCGAATAATAAATTACAAGGTGTGCTTAAGAAGGACGGTGGAAGCTCGAAGTCATCGCATCCGATGAAATACTACGTCATGACCCACGTGATTTTACATTTCTCTTTTGAGTTGAGGAGGAAAGTTAATGAAAAATCATTTCATTGTCCCTTTAAGAAAACACTGAAGTAAACACAAGCCTGTCTTTGTTATGTGCCTGGACAGGACAAAAAGGTAGGATTAGTAACTTCCCCAGCAGAAGGAAAGAATTATAATAAATTAAAGCAATAATTAAGTCGCGAGACAGATTTTGAGGTAAAAATTCCGGCACGTCGACCCGAAATAGAAGCACGTCAAGGTTCTGAAGATGAGTCTCGCCACCTAAATATTGCGGTAATTTTTTTTTCCGTATAAGACAACGAAACCATTTTTTTGTGTGTCACTCACGTGTTGTGTTAAGGCACTTAAAAAAATTGAGAGCATGGATCCTAAAAGATGCAGGGTATAGCGTATTCCCGATTCTTGCTTCGTAATTCCTTCTCAGACATTTACGTAACGCGCAGCGTTGTAGACGCTACGGGGCATCGTTATTTGTTACTCGCATAGGAAAAGACGCGTTAACGACCTACGATACCTCAAAATTAAAGGAACGCGTTACCGTTACCAATAAAAAGTAATGCACATTACTTTTTTAAACTATGAATTCACACGTTTTACTGTTCTGACGGTAGAGGTATGCATAAGAACCATATTTTAAGTAACATTATGTTCATGCAAAAACTGAACATAATCACTTTATTTTTTGAGCGCAGCTCCTAGGCTCCTGTTTTCTGCTTAAGAGACGTCGGCGTAACTGCGCGGTGCATTATGGGAAACGTCCCATAACGCACCGTGCCGAAACGTCACGCGACGTTTCGGCGGAAGTCACGTGCCGAAACGTCTCCGTGACCTCACCGAAACGTCGCGTGACGACGCGCGTTTAGCGCATGAAGAAGGAGGAGGGGAGGAGGAGAGGGTACGGATGAGGAGGAGGGTGCATACCCTCCTCCTCCTCCCCTCAACAGCTGCGCTCTAAATTGTACTTGCAGGAAGTTGTAAACGTCTTTTTTTACGATTTCCCCTAAATACTTATGCGAAAAAACGCAAAATAAAGCAAAAAATGGAAGATTCACATAGCTTGGTGCCTAAAAAAAAAGAAAAAAGTAAAGTGTAGTATTTTTAAGTCTTGTGAAGAAGAAGTAGCGAGTAACGTAATTACGTTACCCGTTTCTTAAAATAAGTAACGTAAGTACGTTACCCGTTACTGCTTTAAAGATGTAACGAGTGCGTTATAGCTAGGGTTCCGCGTTTTCGGTATCTATTTTTCTTCAGATTCGGGGGTTATTTATCGGTGTTTATTTCTTCTCTTGGAATCGGTGTTTTTCGGTGTTTAATTTCAATCCTGGAAAGAAATCGGTGATTATCGGGGCTTATGTTGCAAAGCGACTGCATAATTACTAGAAAAACCACGGCATACCTCACATTACACACGTTTATTGTACACACATCAAACACGTCACACAATGCACATACATATGAAAATAACAGAAAGCGTGACGCTTTCAGAATCATGATATCAAAACTGAAACTTATTGAAAAAAATTGACATGTACAGTGTCAGAGAATTGTCAGTTATCGGAGCACGTTCCTTGCGGCTGAGGAAACGCCGTCCAGAAAACGCACGCTCCACGTTCGCGCTTGAAACGGAGTGGCAAGAAAATCAAAAGAAGTTTTTGACGAGACGCCGTTCCTTGGTGTGCGCTCTCCAGAAGCTGCCAATGCATTGTCCTATTGCCCTCCCCCTTCGCCCCGCCCCTCTTCGCCTTTCCTCCTTTCTGCCATATACCAGGAAACCTATGCCTGGACAAAATACTTGAAAACCGTTGTGCTAAAAAAGTTAAGGGGAGGGAACGGGGCAATAAACATGGTTTCGAAAGAAAGGGACCACCCCATAGACAGTTCAAGTAAGGGCTGTGTTCCGGGTCAACGAGAAAAGAAAGCGGGCTAGAAGATTCTTTCAGCAAAGCTGCCATTTTTTCCGCAGCTTGAATTCGGTGTTTTTCGGTTTTTACCGATTCAGAAACAAACGCCTCCGGGGTTAATTATCGGTATTTATCGGTATACACCGAAAACAGGGAACCCTAGTTATAACTTATAACGTTACCGAAAAAAGGTACGCATTACCGGTAACGCCTTTACTTGTAGCGCGTTTGCCGCCAACACTGCTTCGCGGTAAGGAAATCGTTTCGGTGGAACAGGCGTGTCAAACAATTAATGCAAAGCGAAAAAATATATTTTTAGAGCGATATTGACGGCGAGACGGGACTTAGTCGGTGGTCACCTCAGTTCCACTTGTTTTCTGTCTCGGCATTTCGGGATCGTGGAGGAGAGGTGGATCGGCTTGGCCATCACGTTGAGGTGGAGAGAGTGCGTGACCCTTCCGTGACATCATGGACTTTGCGCGCAGAATTTCAAACAAAATTCTCGTGCCGCCAATTTGGCGGTATTTTTTATTTTCTTTTGCGTAAAATTCATTTTTTGACACGCGTGTCCCAAACCATACTGTTTAAAAAAAAAATACTTTCCTTTCAGGGGCCCTTTAAGGCTGGTTCACGCTAAAGTCACCGGATCCTGAAAAAGTACGCCATTGCCTTCCTTACCTGCTATCCGGGCACAAACAAGTACCAACATACAGACGACCAAACCTCGCCAGGTGATTGGCTGATCTGTCTCAGTTGCCATGGCGATCACCATTTCGGTCCATTCAAATCCTGTAAGCTTCGAAAGGGTCGTTCTGTACCAGTCGCGCCAGAGATCGCTACGATGCTTCCTCGCACTGAAGGCTTTTCTCGCCAGTAGAAGCATCTTTGGCACTGTGCGTGCAATCAACTTATCAATCATGCTCATCTCCCCAGATCTTTTACAACGATATTGCTCTTCTTGCACATTTGAAGACAGAAAAATTATTTTACAATGCATCCATGCACTGACCCCGCATGTGGTGGCGATATGAATATGCGCACTTGTTTCGCCGGTGTTTCGCCGATGCCACGCAAAGAATCCTGGTATAGAAAAAAACCAACGCCCACGTTTATTGATTTAATGTCAAAAAACGCTGTGGGAAAAAAACGCTCTTACGCGCAATTTTTAAATAAACAGTAAAGCAAGAGTAACGTGCGTTACTTCTTACCGGTATCGGTAACGCCTTCCTTTTATTTCGAGGTAACGTTGGTCGGTAACGCCTTCCTTAATTTTGCGAGTAACGAGTAACGTGTTTCGTTACTTTTTTTTTTCGGTAACGACTACAACGTTGACGCGGAGTACGGTGGAAAATGTCACGCGATAAGAAGGAACAAAAAGTGAAACGTGCGTTAACAGTGGCCCGTACTTCACGCATGCATAAAAATACGCGGTTTTCGACGTTTACCTTGATTCCAGCGTCGACTTGGTAAGCCGGCCAGCTGCAGGAAAACACGATCTTTCTGCCGGTGGAGTTCAAAGCCCAAGTTACCGCCGGGTACACTGTTCAACGAAACACCGCAAGAAAACGAAGAAAATACGAAGGTTCAGCGAAATCTCCCGGCAATCGTGTCAAAAACGAAATTCTATTACACGGATGCTATGCGTATGTACGTTCGAAAAGAAACAATTTTGCTCTTCCCGTTAGCGGCCACCAAGATCGACAACAACGACCGAATCACGACCGGGACAGCCGTGCTTCGCATGGTCGCGTGGCCAACGGCTCAAACTCCGTGTCACCTTACGGTGGACCTCAGTAGACGCTACGAGCCATCTCGTCCAATCAGGCGCTGCGAGCGTGTCACGTGACCCCGAGCCCCGCGCGTTGGTAGCCTCCCTCTTCCGGAACTCACGTGACACGCACACACGCCATGGGATTGGCTATGATGGCTCGTAGCGTCCTCCGTTGTACATCGTAGGATGAAACGGTGCAGTACATCGAAGTGCCGGTCACGTCTCTGCGTGCCGATCAATCACCAGTGTATAAAGTTGGGGACACATCTCTCTTTGTTTTTCGTATTTTTTTTTCCAGCCTTTTTTGGATTGATTATTGTTCGCTACGTACGGAGCTCGATTGAACCGGTAATAAGACGTTTTAAACGTGAACATTTGGCAGGTGTCCGTCTGATTGTGGCAAAAAAATTAAACGGGAAAGGGGGGGGGGGAGCGACGAGTCGGAAGAGATAGCACAACTGCTCTTCCGGACGCTAACCGTATACGTCGAGCTTGCGCCTCTGTGTGAAGAGGACTTGCGCATACTGCTCGCAACATTTATTGCGAAAAAGGTCCACTGTTGCGACGCAGTTACAGTACAGCGTCTGTACAAGTTCCGGCAAAAAGTGTCGGCGAAAAGAAGTGTCGCTGCTTTTCGACCTGTTGCTGCAGAAGCGTAGACCGTGAAGCTCGAGAGCGACTTGCAGCGTAACAGGCGTCTGCCACATCTACCACCCTTGCTGCTACACGGCCAGGATCGCAGCCGCGGCGACAGCACGACACGTCTACGACGTCATCAAACTGAGATCCAGGGGTCACTTTCATGGACGCGGTAAACACATCACTTGGAGACGTCTTCCAACTAGGCACCATAGTCACATTGGCTTTACCTATAGAGCCACTAAATGAGCTACGCTTAGAGTATTGGCACTCTGTACTCCGATACTGTTCTGGGCGCCGCCATCTTGGTACTTAGTATACAGAGCAGGCGCAACTGCCGATCGTTACGATTCAAAAGTGCGACTTCCTCGACATCACAGATTCGGTGTTAGGAAGCTCGTGCAAATTTTGCTTTGCTGTGTTGCGAACTGTTTAAACATTTGCGGAGCACAGAAAAGCGTTTCCTTCGATTTCAGATAAATGCTTCAGATAACTGGCAACCATAATTTTAAACTCCCAAAATGGGTAAGTGTCGTTATTCTGAAGTGTAGCTTACTTAGGGACACCATATTTGCCTATTATAACTACCAATGACGACTAAACTCCGACTCACGACGGTCCATAAAGATGGGATTGATGTTGCAGCCGTCCAGCTTGAGCATGTCGACACCCCACTCGGCGAACGTGCGGGCGTCTTGTACGTAGTGACACAGGCTGCCGGGGTACCCGGCACAGGTCTGGGTGCCGCAGTCCTGGTAAATGCCGAACTTGAGGCCTTTGCTGTGTATCTGCGAGCAACGCAGACCCGGCGGCGGAGATTCAGAAACGCCGTAAAGGTTGTAACTATATAACGGCAGATTTCGGGTGGTCAAAAGCCGGCGAGGCTTTGCAGGCGGCTCGTGTAGAGTTCCTTCTTACCCTTTGCCTCCAATCGAGCCATAGCCTCCTCTATACTCACAAAGCCTGGCAGTTCGCCGACGGAGCCATGAGAACCCGGTCGCAAATTTGGGGCTCGAGGATCTGGTAGCACGGAGCATCAAAGAACCATTTCTCGGGGAACCCGGAAGTGAGCGCACAGCTTTTGCCGCGGCGAGGACTCGAACCACACTTGTTCGTCCGGGAGAAGTGCGTTTTGGCGTCTCGCCGCAGTGGGGCGCCAGTCACGTGGCTCTCCTCTCATCCGTTGTCTGTCGCTCCACCTCTTGCATTTCGGCGGCGGCTTCTCGTGGCGATCTGCCAGGCTTGGTCAGTATCTAGGAGGCTATGATCAAGCACAAAATAACAAAATGCCGGAAACTGGGGGTTTTCTTTCGCCGGTTTCGCGAGTGAGCTTTGTCAACTTCTTCCTATGGCGTTAGCTTCGAGACGTGAGTGTGGCGCCATTCTTAGGGTTTCCATTGGCGACGCCACGACGAGGATTTGCATCAGCGAGGCGTGACAACGTGATCTTGGTAGCTTATTATTGGCTGCAACGAGGAGTTTGACGGTCAGGGTAAAAATCGCGGGAGAAGCTGGGAGATCGCATTCATAAACCAACACCGTCAAAGTTGACAGTTGTGAAAACTAAAGGCTTGAGAAGTAAGACACGCAAAAAGAAGGGGAATGAAAACAAACAATGTTTCGGACGCACGCCCTTCTTCAGACTATGGGAAAAGTATGGTCGGTGACCGGTTACAGGGGTACTGAAGTGGATTCTAAGGTCATCTATTTATAGTTATAACCCAATCTACATGCTTTAAGAATCATAAGCAAAAAACCGAAATTACACTCATGGGCGGCCGATTTCCTTATTAAAATTTGTGACACGACCCCCTTTCTGCGCCTTGGAACAAGCACCAGGGAGCGCCGTCAGAAGGCCTTTTCAAACTATAATTGCTGTACTACACCTCTGTTTCCTTTTTGTTTTGGGCACAAGTTCGCCCCATTAAACGTTTAGTTTACTTCAGTTTTCGTCGCCTCATCACTTGGCATTCGTGACAATATGATACACAATGCGCCAAAAAAGAGCAGTAATAGTAGCGTTCGGAATCTTCACGCAAGTAACTATTTTCATCGGTCAAATTGTATGGAGGGGGTGGGGACCGGAGGATGGCCTTCCCGAGAAAAAATAGAGCCCGTGTATTTTTATTGCCGTCAGTTTGCTAGGTCGTCGTGCCCTTCAATTATATTCAATCAATTTATCTCAATATATCAATATCAATTTATATAAATATATTTATATCAATTTATATTTCTTCAGCTGGATTTGGTGTTGGTGCCATTGCCGTTGGGAATACTAGTTTGTCCCACGGCAAAAGTTGCACACATCTGTGGCTTTGATAAACGTCGATACCTTAAAAATAAACTCCTGGAGGCAGTCGCTGGGAAGCAGGTATTCATCCCATTCATATTCCATGCTACCCCGCGGCCGCTCGAGGTGGGGTGGTAAAGAATGGAATAGGGAAGTTTCAACTGCCGCTTTCCAATTTGATGCAATCTCTATGGTCCATAGCTTTCACTGTTACAAAAACACAACCTCTCCTTCCTCTTTAAACACAAATAGTATGGCCCAAACTGGAAACCAAGTAGAGGATGAGGGAGTTCTTAAATATTGTCGTAAGTTAGTTATATATCGTGAGTCTTTTGTGAGGTCGTCTGTTGGGAACACCGTGTCTCAAATATACTGAACTGATTCATTAAATGAAGAAGTTAAAGTATTATTTCCTTTTAATATTGGTGGAAAAATTAGTGGTGATTTTAGCATATTAAATGCAAATTTGAATGGGATTCTGAATAGAGACTTTTTTGTGGTAGCGGAGCATGATTCTTCCCACGCTGAAATTTTAGCATGAAGGATGGGATCTTTGTATGTAGTTTGGTAGTCGTAATAAATTTATTTTTGCAGTGATCTAATTTCTGTATTCTATGATCTTTGGTACATTCTTCTTATTGAATTTGATTTAGATCTCATGATCTGTATATCAACTGACCACCAAAGAACCGTGCGATTTCCGGAAAAAAACATTTTGTTTGCACTTCTTTTTTATTCAATTTAATAATTTTTTCTATAGTGTATCCAATATGTGATCTATCCATTCTGGTGAGTAGTTTCTAGGTACCCAGGTCTCAAACCAATCATGTTTTCTAAGTAATTCTATTTTAGTATCATTTTCAGGATATTTTTGTTTGTATGGTTTGTTTTTGATTGAAGAAACCGAATGCAATAAAATTATGATCACTTAAACTACCAGTTTCTAATACTTTTGAAGGTGTAACGTTATGAGCTAAAGAAGGGGCTATGATTGAAAGGTCTATCCAACTTTCTCCATTTACAGATAGAAAATGTGAGAATGGCGTGTTGGTCGTATAATATGATAAGATCATGTGTTAATACAAAATTATTTAATTGTTACCCACGATCATCATCTATATCGTCCCTCCCCCCAATCGGTGTGTCTTGCATTAAAATCTCCGGCTATGATTATGTCGTTTCTATCTAATGTTATGATTGACTCAAGACGTGTTAGAAATGTAATAAATGAGGTTTTAGGATACATGTAGACATTTATTACTGTTCCTGTTTTGTTTGAATATGTACATGGTAATACTATTAGATATTTTTCAGGTATTTTTGGAAAGATTGAACAAGATTGGTTTCTAACTATAATAGCGCATTCGGGGTCTGTGGGGCAGTGAAAAAGTGGGTTCCGAGTTTGGAATACTTGAGATGTGGTTATAAAAAACGTATGGTTTTTGTATTGGAATAAATTCAGCGTTATTTTTAGTGTGTATATTAACAAGATTATTAGTGGCAGCCCTTGATCTCCCTAAGGTAATTTGTAATATCTCTCATTTATTAATCATGCCGATCAACTTATTTTTGCTGTTGCTGTGGTTTTTTGTTTTGTTTGAATGATGTGTATCGCTTTATAAATTTTACTCGGGCTGTTCATTCTTAATTTCTTTTTTTCTCGATTGTAATGTGGTTTGTTATTATTAGTTTTGTTTTTACTTATTTTGGGTAGTCTGTTCGAGACTGAAATTGTGAAACATGGAAGGCGCGTGTACCGCATTCGTTTGTACCCTAGGAACCACTGCCCGGACATGGGCGGCCTAAATAAAGGTTCTCTCTCTCTCTTTCTCTCTCTCTCTCCAAAAGAGTAGCTGGCATTGACCCGTCACCCTTCCGTTGATACATGGGCGGCATTTACCCTCCTCGTAGTTTGTTATGCTGCACTCTTGTGCAGAGTGGTTGCCCGCACAGATGGAGCAAAAGATCATCTGTAATGGACATTTGGCTTTAGTATGTCCGTAGGTGAAATACTTGTCGCACCTTGGGACATAGAAGTTTTGTGTTACGGAGCAGGATGTCCAGCTTAGGCGCAGTTTGTTTTTGTCTTTTAATTTCTTGTAGACCTTGGCGCTCACTTAAAAAATGTGAATGTTGTTACCCGATATTTTTTTTTTGAATAAAATCTTGTGATGGAACTCCGGAAGTCATATTTTCGATCTCTGGGTTTTGTCTTTGAAGTGTTGTGAAGAATTCCGCAGGTAGAATGTCTGGGTCGACGCCCGAGACACAAAATTGTGGTCCACGTTGTTGTCCGTTTCTTTGAGCACGAACAGATCTTTGGTGTTTGGGTGAATTTTAAGTGCTTCCTGGAAGTTCTGCAGTCCTTCTGCTGATGATGATTGTACTGCTACCCCTTCCCTGATGTCTAGCATTGAAACTTCACCCAGTCCCAGGCTGTGCGGTTCAAAGTAGTTCTTCAAGATTACTTTGATGTTGTTCGACGCGTTCGGCGCTGGAGCTCTCAGATAGATCAACATTGCATGATCCATCCGCGCAGGTGATCCCCCCAGTCTGGGAGGTTGTGGTGTCGCTTGTAGCGCATCCACAGATGGTCTCCTCCCACCCCGTTGGCACCGTTCCTGTTCCCTCGCAGGACGTCCGCGTACCTGGTGTTTTTCTCTCGTTCTACAAGCGCTGCTCGAAGAGCTGCGTTTTCGGCTTTTTGTCGCGAGCTAACGCTCATTAGTCTTGCAAGGACGTCTATAACATTTGCGAGCCAGTTCTTCGTTAATCCTAGCTTTATCGTCTTCGATTAATCTGATGAAGCTTAGTTGGATGTCGCATATTTCTTTGTTGTTGGTGTGGTCAAGTGTGATTTGGGAGGTCTCCGGGTCGTCGCAGCCTCCGTCTGTTTTGGGATTCATGTTTTTGCCGCAGCAGAAAGCCTGTCCTGTTTGAACAACTGCTTGTTCGGGCGAGTTGGTGCTGAAAACTTTGAAAACATGGTAGCGCCTTTTGACACCGCCAAACGGCTGTCCACTCACCAAAGGCTGTTCATCGCCTTTGGGCGGTAGACAGCCTTTAAATGTCTTTAGTAATGCCCTAAATCCTCTCCAACTTACGCACGAGGTACTTGTGGATAACGTCATGAAGTTGCAAGACATTGAGCTCATCCTTTCGGAGCAACATGTGTGTTGGAAGTACCATCCCAGAGCCTATAAGCCCCTATTACCTTTCAACTCCTCCCATTCCAAGCTCGTTAAGAGAGGATTTGTAAATTTATGCTTTATGAATGCCATAAGAAAGTCGTGGGTTACAGCATGCGATACCTTCAGACCTGAAGAAACAGTTGGAACTCCTGAAGGCGGCCGGTTTTCCGGAGTTTCTCCTGGTGTCTGTTGCCGAAAGGGTTCTAAAGAAGCTACGAGCAGAGGACAGTCCAGATCAAGACTCAGCGCGAGAAAAACAAAAGGGGGCGGTTATACCATACATGCACAAAACCGCACACAATCTTAAGAAGGTAGCAAAACGGCGTTAACGCTAAGGCGGTTTTTTCGGCACCGGAAAAAAACTCTCCGAGATGTGCAGACTGACGGAACCCTTCCGCAAACGCCCGGTAGGCTGCCTAAAGAATCATCGCAGCCCGTTTGTAGCCTGCGCGGAGGGAGTGGTCCATCAGATCCCGCTGACCTGTGGCAGGAGATACGTGGGACAGACGAGAAGATGCGTCAACGATAGGTTACTCCAACACAACCAAAAAGTGAGGGGGCAGCGGGATGGTCATTTGTTCATGCACTGTCATGACTGTGGATGCAAACCTGAGTTCAAGTCATGCACGAACATCAGTAGGCACAAGGATAAAACGGTACTGGAAATTATAGAGGCCGACCTGATAAAAAAATAACAAACAGTTGAAGTTAGCGCATTGTGTTGTCCTGCTCTCCCCTCTTGTCCGTTTCAAAAGGTGCTACGTATTCGGACAGCTCTCCAGAATAAAACTCACTTTCAAGTTTTTTGTGTGTGTTTTTATCAATGTGTACCACCGCTACTGTATGACTTGAAGCGGAATGCTGCAGAATCTTCAAATGAAGAACTAAACAAATAAATAACATATTACTTAAGATGAAGAGTGTTACGTGGACAAAAATAACGCTTCTGCTGAGCTTCTGGTGCTCTAACGAGGGTGCGGGCAAAAATATGTTGGCAACGACCCGGGCCCAGATTGCGAGGCAGAGTATTTGATTTTCTGTTTCGGAGTTTTGGGTTTACACAGGTGCGCCACGGTGAACGACAACTCTGGAGAGCAAAAGCATTACACGAAGGAAAAAAAGACGAGGCAAACAAGCCGTTTCAATTATTTTTAGGGTATTGACACTTCCGAATTGAGGAAAAAAAGAGCGCCAGATCAGATTACAAGAACATATACGACAGAAAGTGGCGAAGGGTATCTGACCTTTTCGTTGCATTCTGTGTTTTCACTGGGATATTTTGGGCAATCGGAAAGTGTCGCCAGCGCGAATTTGTTATGTTATGCGCGAGACAAATCAACCGACTTGTGCACGAAATTAGGCACACAATAAATGTGTGTTATGCCATCTTTGCTTGCATTCGCCCCGCGAACTTCGTTAAAAAAAATTGTGTGGAATTATGTTTTCATGTTTTCAATACTGTGCGATTTTTGCATGGTTTTCCGCACATGTGATTTCGAATTGTATTGTAGGTGCACGCTTTATCTTCTAGTTGGTATTGACTCTGGACAGGCTAACTCTACCACTGAAGATTGTGGGGGGAGGGAGGGGGAAATAATTTATTTTAAATTGAATAGCTGCTATGGCTAGTTTAAAGTCGCGCACCACATGCACCTAACCCGCTTTTAATCAAATATAAAAAATCCGTTCCTCAAGCTCCCACAGTGTAATTTACCACGATACCATGACCAGGCGCTTATTTTGTTTCTATGAAAATATTGAAGTAATAACCTATCTCAATCAAAAGTTACAAATAAAAACACACATTTTTCTATGTCTCAGTAGCCAGTACGGGAGTTAAACGTTTTTGTTTTGTTTTTATATTCAAATAAAAAATCGTTGCTTGTGGGCAAGTGAGGCGTTGTTTTTTTAAGACAAAACAGGGAGCGAAAAAAAAAAAGAAAAAGGTTATATCTATTTTATTCACATTCGTTTTTGTTTGCTTTCGGTAATTCAAGGTTCCTAACGCCCGCAACATCGTTTTTATTTAATTTTTCGTTTTTCTATTGGTACGAAGAGGTAATCTCCTTTTCGGATCAGTACGAAAATGATTGTTTTTAGTTGTAACATTGCAAGCTCCCACGACAGTCCTCCTTCAGGAGGCGGTTGAGGTAATAAAATTGGGGCTGTGTTTTAAGAGGCTACATATTATGTTTACACCCATTCTTGCTTCCTTTTTGATTAGTTTTTTTTTGTCTTTTTTGCAGTTTGTTAACATAACCTCATCGATAATGAAGCAACCCAGAGTTCTGGCTCCACCCTAACCTTGTTTTTTTGGCAGCTTTCAATTTTTGTTTTCAATCGATCAGTACGATTTAAATCATCTGAATATTTACATTACTATAATAGTTACCCAAAGCCTAAGCTCTTCTATTTACGTTATGGAGAGTCATTCTCTAATTAAAACCTTGTGAAAGCTCGGAAATATACAGGTTTTTTTTTTCTAACCTTTTCAAAAATCCTTAAAAATATGCTCTTCGATATGAAAAGAAACTCATTGCGGGAACAAACTACCAGCCTCGGCCGACGTCAAGGATTACAGAAACATATCAATTAGCAAGATAATTAACTAAAATTTCTAATTCCTTAATTAATTATTTAATTAGTGAACATAATGTTTTTAAATAGTGAACATAACTTAGCGGGGAATTTTAGTGAAAATTTTCTCGCTAAATTTAGCGGGAAAATATAGTCCAAAATTTCCTCGCTAAATTTAGCGGGGAATTTGACGTCACGTGACCTCAACACCAATTCAGTTTCCCCGCTAAATTTAGTGGGGAAACTGTGGCGTCCCATAACGCAATGCGCGCAATTACGCCGACGCCGACGCCGCTCAACCCGGAAATGGGCGCCTACGAGCTGCGTTCTAAAACTTGCTGATCGTCATCGAAAAGCACTAAATAAACTAACTTTTCGAAAGATATAAGGCAAAGGCAGCAATTTTACGGCGCTCTGTACAAACGCTCCATTTGGACGCGTTTCTAGGTTTCGGTTTCTTATCGGAGCGCACCTCTGCGCCCGCGGTTCTGCTCCCTGGTGGCCGAGACCAGTCTTGGGTAAGTTACTTTTAAAAAGTAATTCGTTACAGTTACAGTTACTTTCAGAAAAAAGTAGCGAAGTTACCGTTACAGTTACCGCAACAAAAGAGTAACTCGTTACAGTTACAGTTACTTTTAAAAAGTAACGACGTTACTTTTCAGTTACTTTTCTTTAACACATAAAAATTTAGGAAAAACTAGAAAACGCCTTTCACAAAGTTTTATTGCATAAAATTAAAACGTATGTTCTTCTTTGTTCTCATCAACATCCCTATCCTTGGTAGCACTAGCACATTGCTGGGTCGTTGACGGTTGCGCTGGGTTCATAGAGTCCCTGGACATATTTCAGTTCGTACCCGGCAAGCCAGAAACAAACCCGCGCAAACATCAGTAAATTTTGTCTTGACTGTTGACACCACGCCGGAGTAGTGGCGCAAATCAAAATACGAAACATGCGCAGTGCCCTCCGCGTGTATCGTTGTTTCATGGTTGATTCACCCGATCAAAAAGCGTTTGCGCAGAAAAAAGAAAAACCGCAGCACAAAGAAGAAGCGCGTGCGTAAAGATAACTCGATTTTTTTTTCTTCATCAAATCTACATGTGGCTATATTCGGGTCGTGACTCGCGAGAAAGAACGTATTCAAAAGTTTGTGCAAGGCCAACTGGACACTCGAAATGTCGGAACAGACAATTTGGAAAGTGCAAGGAATAGCTAGATTGTACTCGTTCAATGATATATTATTCATAAAAAACTGGAAAGTAACGACAAAAGTAACTTCGTTACTTTCATCGTTACCTCAGAAAAAGTAATAGAACTACAGTTACAAGTTACATTTGTAAAAAAGTAACTCGTTACAGTTACAAGTTACCAAAAAAGTAACGAAGTTACAGTAACGCGTTACTAGTAACGCGTTATTACTTTAGACTGGCCGAGACGCGCAACACACGCGCGCCATACTGGCAATACTTCATTCCGCCCTACGAGGGTGGCGAGGGGTGGCCTCGCGCCGCGACCACCGGGGAGCAGGACCGCTGGCACAAAGATGCGCTCCGATAAGAAACCGAAACCTAAAAACGCGTCCAAACTGAGCGTTTCTTCAGAACGCCCGTAAAATGCTGCCCCTGCCTTGTATATTTTAAAAAAAGAGTTGTTTTAGTGGTTTTCGATAATGCTTAGCAAGTTTCTCAGTGGAACCATATATGTTTATTTACATTCATTAAAAAAACGGATTAGTAAATTTTAGTATTTTGCTAAATACAGCCTCTGTCCCGTCACGTCGTGGAAGTCAGAGCTGCTGCGGGCGCACCCATCATTGATGCAATGGCCACGCGGCTTCTGGTGCCTTCCGAAAAGTGCTTTGAGAATAGATATTTTTCTAATTTTTTTGTTTGGTACTGGTTTAGGTATTTAATTTAATTGTTTGTGCTCTTTCGCGGTCGAAAACAACACTTCTATGCTTTAGAACTAATTCTTTTGTCACTTTCTGCGCTTTCTGCGCTTGGCAACATTGTACTTACATAAACAGTTTTTTTTTCTTGAATTAAGCTTAACAAAATTGTTTTAAAAAAGCCGTAAAAGCTACACTTATGCAGTTTGTACAGGTGACTTATGCGGCCAGGTGGACATAGTATAGGAGGCGAATCGTAACAATCACTCGGCTAATTAAGTAAAATTTGTTCATTAACCTTTTAATCAGTGAAAATAGAGATATGGTTCCAATTAGAAATTTGCTAAGCGTCACCAGAAACCGCTAAATCTACCCTTTTAGGAACACCGTGAGACGTGGAAAGCATAATAGTGCGCTAAAGTTACCACTCCTGCAGCAATGGCAAGGCTACCGGTGCAACAACGCGCCCGGGCGAGTCTCTTTCCATAGCCCCAGCCTTGTACCTGTTTCACGAGTGGTACCTTTGGCGCACTACTTTCCACGCGCTCAAAGTGTTTCTAAAAAGAGTTAACTTAGCAGCTTTTGATGACGCTCAGCAAATTTCTAATTGGAACCATATGTACATTTTTACTATTTAAAAAGTTAATTAACAAATTTTACTTAATTATCCGACTGATCGTTACGATTAGCCCCTATATTATGTCTCCTGGCCGCATGACTCACCTGCGCAAACAGCATAAACGTAGATTTCACGTTTTTCTTTTAAATAAATTTGTTAAGCTTAAAAAAAAAAAAAAAACTTTTAGAGTGTTCGAAATTAAGTTTTAGAAATTAAAAGAAGAAACACTGGGAGGTACCCGAAATCCATTTTAAAGGGCAACTCCGCTTCATTTTTCATATTTAGAAAACTATGCAGCCCTCTTCAGTATCATATGGGAAGACGCCATGTCAAATATTACGATCTAGTTCCGTCTAGGGTGCCTTCATGTGCGCTTTGCTTAGGGTGGAGTCATCCGGCCATTTTGTCCCACACTTTTATTTTCCTTTTTTGTTCAGAAGCGCGTGAAAGAGCGTGTCCCTGCACGCGTCTGTGGCGCTGACTGTGCTATGTCGACATTTTGTTTTCGTGGATTTCTTTGTATTTTCCCCGTGAGCGCGTGCTGTCGGCATCGGGTACTACAAAGAGTGGCATCACCCTAAACAGAAGGACATTGAGGCACCCTAGTTCCGTCTATATATTTAATAAACTGGCCAGCAAACTTTCGAATGAGCCAAGTCGCCGAAATCTGCCAACTCTAGCGTGCGACGTGAGGCGCAATCGTCAGCGCAGTCAATGCGACGGAGTTGGAGCGGCAAACGTTGAACCACTACGTCAGAGGCATGACTACGTCATTCTCACGTTTTGTTTGATTTTACTTCTCAAAGCGAAATTGAACGATGACATCATAAGTTTCTCCTCCCGGTGTTGGCTCTACGGCGTCCACGTGATCACCGTAACGCGGATGCACTAGTTTGCGCTGCCCTGCGCGTTTATCGCATGTCGGTTTCTCCGCTCCCCCTCTCCTCTTTCGTGTTCTCCCCTTCCCCCTCTCCCCCGGGCCATCACCGTCCACGCCATGCGAAGCGACCTGCCCTCGTCGCGTGTCCTGTACCTCGCCCCCACGAACGTCAGAAGACCACGTGGTTCGACGTGACGTGGCCATGACTCTGATGACACGATATCAATGTTGCCTGACGCAATCGAAGTTTCGGTTTCGGTATCAGCTGATGTTTAAATTGAGATTATACAAATAATATTCCACATTTCGCGAATCCTAAGACGTAGAGCTCGTTCAGTAGTGCTTTGTGAAATGGAATCTCATGTAAGCCTAAATTTTCCGCAATTGAGCGGAGTTGCCCTTTAAGGCGAAAGCCTTATATGTCCTATTACGGAAAAAGTGGTGTCGGGGTTGTGCCCGAAAGATGGCCATAAAATATACGTCATCAAGCACGCGCCGCTCAAGGTCCAAGCGGACGCGCGTCAGAAATAAAACACAAAGAAAAGCACAGCAACGCAGATGCTTCGTCACGAAACCCGTGAAGCCGGCGAGGACGCCGCGCCTGGGTGCAGTCCTACATGTAAGCAGTCTTAAAAGGATATTGAACCAAATTTTGGATTTTGTAAAGATAAGGCCGCAGAAGCGTTGAACGGGACTCTTATCTCAAACGGATGGCCGTATTTTTTTAAAAGAAGGGTACGATCACTAGCGCGGGACTCTTTCGTCACGATCGTCCTGGAACAGCTGAGAATGAGGGGAAGCGGCCTCGCTTCTCTCCTCCTCGCTTCGGTTCACCAACTCGACGGGACGAAGCGAGAAGGAGAGGGAACGAAAATCGTGACGTCACATGTCTCGTCTGCCTCGTCTGCCTCGTCGGCCGTGTGCAATCGCACATTTTGTCTCCTAAAATACTTCCATTCGGTAAAGATATCGCTGTATGTGTGGTGTTTTGGGGTTCTGCAGCGTCCCGCCTCATCGCTCCAGCCCTGCTTTGTGAGCTCGAAATTTCGGTTCAGTACCCACCCTTTCTGTGTCATCGGCGTGTTTGACCGCTTTCTTGCACCTAGGTTATTACTCCCGGCGCAGACACCACGGGCAAGGGTAATCGTAGCTATCAATTTCTTAGTTTAGTGAAATTCATTCATAAACGTTTTAAGTGCTTGAACTAGGGTTTGTGTTTGTATTGGAAACGTGAGGGCTTCGAACATGCCTAAAGAAAGTGTTTGTATCACCAACGTGAGAGGACCGTCATACAGGGAAAGAGACACGCATCAAGCAGTGTCCGCAGAGTGTTTTTTTTTATGTGACGCATTCGCAGTGTGACCGCAGAAGAACATGTGCAACTCACGAAGTCACCGAGCTTCTTCATGCCGTTCGGAAACCTGGTGCTGTTGGCCATCAGGCGTCCGTCCGGCTGTCTGCTGTTCGCCATCCAGCAGTCGTCTACGTTGACGTACTGGTAGCCCACACTGCTGGTATCCCTCCTTGTGCATGATGTCGGCCATGGTCATGTACAGCCTCTCGCTTGGGGACAGAACAAAGAGCCACAGTTGAGGACCAAGTCTCCACTATGTCTTGATGTTCTTTCTTAGCGTGTTTTGGGTATCGGGTACCTACCACAAAGAGTGGCAGCACCGTAAGGATAACTGCGTTGAAACATCCTAGTTCGGAAAGAATACGTAATATTTTGAGGTTAGTTTCAAGAATGCTACGATGGCTGCGTTAAGCCTACCTCCCCCAAAGCTCTCTACTTTTTCCACTTCTGCGAGCAATCGCTGGAGAGGAGGCGAGTCTATTCGCAACCTCTGCACCGTTCCTTCTGCTAAAGTGGATAGAGAGGAGGGTTTGCGGGAGGTGCTTGTCCTCCTTTCTTAAAGGGGCCATGAAACGATTTTCTTTTCTTAGGTTTCCTCCTCAACTCAAAAACCGCGCAGTGTACCGAGCAGTTCAAGAAAGAAGGAAAGGAGGAAATCTCCTCTTGCTCGAACCCTCGTTTGTGTACCCGGACACAGCCATTCTCCCCCTAAAAGTGTATCCCGTCGCTCAAAATTCTGACAAAAGCTGCTTTCCCCATTCCGTTCACCCCTAAGCTGACAGTACTGTGGGAGTTACGTGCTCGTTGGGCCAGCCACACCTCTATATTTCGCCACTTTGCCTCAGGCATACCCACGCGCAAAGAATAGGATCAGGTGATGATAGGGAGGCTTCTTAGGGTACCGCGGGTGTATCACAGTGAAAAGGCGGACAGCTTTCGAAGGGAAGAAGGTACGAAATAGTCCGCTGTATTTTCAAATTTTCGCATCGAAAAGCAGGCTTTTGACTTTCTAACAATTCTTTCTTTTAAAATCCCAATCTAAATTCATGTGTCATAATCTGGAATTCATTTCATGGCTCCTTTAACCTCCAGCAGGATATAGACCTTTGCTGCGGCAGTCTGGAACGAAGCGATTTACAGCGCGCGTCCCGGGTTTTGAGAGTGTACGTCAGTGTTGCCCGACTGCACTGGGCTGTTGGTTTTCTTGTCAGTGGTCTCTGGCAGCCTGCGTAGGCGCGATTCCGAACGCTGGTGACGGCTAAATGGCCACGTTTTTTTTTTTTTGTACTCTATGACGAATAGAATTTTCGAGGTTTTTTTACAGAAGGCATTGTACTATTTTTGGGAACAAACAAACAATTGAAACCTATTTTGGTGAGTCTGTGCGCGACAAAACAAATGCAACTGGAATGTATTTTTTTTAATTTTATGTTGATTTTTTCACGACACCATACACTCAGCCGTGTCCCTTTACGAAAATATTTGACCACTCAGGATAGCCGAAATGCATGGAGATTCCCCGCTCACAACATGAAATTGAACGAGTCTCATCAATCGAACAACATATATTGCACGTACTCCACGGTGCCGCGTCATCCGAACCGGGTTTGAGAAAGGTCTCAAATAAAAGCTTGGTCTGCTGGGCAAGTTGGTAATGGACATTCATATTAAAAATAGCGCAAAAATGATGGGACAAAAAGACGAAGAAGCACACAGGACAAGACACAGGACATAGGACAAGCGCCAACTGGCAAGTTTAGTTGGCAGTTAGCGCTTGTCCTGTGTGCTTCTCCGTCTTTTTGTCCCGTCCTTTTTGCGCTATTTTTAATATGAATGTGTCAAATAACACAGCATATCCTATATACAGTGTCGACGACAGTAACTTCACGACTATCAGACGGAATTCGGCTTGTTTTAAGGCACGTTTTGAAGAGAATCGCTTTTCTGGACAACACCAAAGTAACGCGAAGTTATGAGCTTTATGAGCTTTTTTTCGCGAGAGACCGGGAACATAACAGGGAAGACTTTTCGGAGATCATCTCAGCGGAAATAATCCTCGACGAACGTCGAACGGCCCGCGTCGCGAGCTGCTTGACGTTCGCTTTCTTCGTTCGTTTCCTCCGAAAGCCGAGCCGACTACGAGCCCTCGTATTCCCTGCTGTTTGTTCACTAAGCTAGGTAACGCGTGATATCGCGTGCCAAAGGGAGGGGGGAGGGGGGGGGCTGCTAGAGGATGACGAAGTAGAGGGCACTCTTTGTCTGGGCTCAAGAAGGAATGGTCTTGTTCTTGTCCCCATGCTAACACATGCCCCTGGTTCTCAAAGTGGAAGTTAACACTAAAAGTGTAAGCATCCTGAACAAGCAAATAAAGTAAGAAATTTCAAGAAAAGCCGGAAAACTTCGAATGCAAATTAAAGGGGAGTCTCGCTGAACCGGGTTTCCACAGCTTAGGCGGGTGACAGACATTTTTGGCTGATGGGGGTCGCTCAAGTCGCAAAATGGCGGCGGCCTCCCTTTGCGGTGTGGGTGTTTCGCTTAGTGATGTGGAGAGTGGAGCTAGTTGGAACGTACTATGCATAGGGTTATTCTAATGTACGCTAAAGTTTCAACCGGCGCTAGTGCCAGAGGGACTTCCTGTTTCCTATTAAAGCAGCCAGCAACCAGCCCACTTGTGCGATGCTCCTTTGTATTCCTGTGGGGAAACGCCCCTGCATTTTGTCTCTTCGCCGGAGAATGGCAGGAATTACCTTTGTTATTTAGGTCGCAGCGAGTAGTAGGTAACTTTATTAACATTATAAAAGTGAAATTGCTCAAGTTACAGTATTTGTTTTCTGATCAGTGAGCGATGTTTAACTTCCCAGTATTCCGATTTCAGTGCTATGTTGCACGGCAAGTGTGCAAAGACAAACGGCGGATCTAAGCAAGGGGCACGACACCGACTGCAGAATGCGGTACTCATGTCCCATCGTTTCCCAGGTGGCCGGTGCTTTCTTCGTTACGTTCCTGCTGGGTTCATCTGCGACTCCTCTGGACCTAGCCCCGAACCAAGTTCCCCGGAACGACAACCTTTCGGCGATTCCTCCGCAACTCGCCGAACAGGACTGGCACCGAACGGTGTTTGTGTCAAGTTCAACGGAATGCTCAACAGTCGGCTGGCAACGCTGTTCTTCGTGCGGCGACGCGAGGGGCGTATTTAAGCGCAAGCCGTACGCTCCATCATTTGGGCACGACACCGACTGCAGAATGCGGTACTCATGTCCCATCGTTTCCCAGGTTTGTCCTTTTTGGCCTTGTTCTTACCGCGATAACAACGTTTTTGTTATTGCGGTGTCGTGCCCTCCAAGCGTGTTTGACCGTGTAATGTCTTGGAAGTGTCAGATATCCGCATTCTTAAGGAAACTGTTGTTGCTATCAGGAGACGTTGAAACGAACCCGGGACCTGATGATATCGTTCCCGAGGTTGTTGCGTCATTGAATGAAGTGATGCCCGTGTTAAATAGATTAACGGAGGGTCAAAACCTGATTTTGCAAGAAATTAGACAGTTGCAACAAAGGCAAAATCAAACTGACTGTGTTCTCGAATCTTTGAAATCGGAGATCGCCGGCATAAAGCTAGAATTTGCAGGCATGACGAAGTTGAAAAGCGATGTTGATAAAATTTCGAACTCTGTTGTTGATAACACCACTTCACTGCAACGCCTCGCGGAAAAAGTTGACTCTTTGGAAAATCAGTCTCGACGGAACAATATTCTGCTCTATAACATCCCAGACACACCTAACGAAACATGGCAAGAGTCGGAAGAAAAAGTAATAAGTTTCTGCCACACAAGTCTTGGCGTTACTCTCACGCCGTCCGCCATCGAGCGTGCTCACAGACTTGGAAAGTACCGTAATGAGGGCTCCCCTCCCAGGCCTATTATAGTTAAATTCAACTCTTTCAAAGATAAAGAACTCGTCTTGTCTAAGGGCCCCGCACTAAGGGGATCAACCTTTCGGCTAAGCGAAGATTTCTCCCCAGACGTACGCGTTGCAAGGCGGGCATTGTTAGCGTTTGCAAAAAACCAAGGTCATGATTTTCGACTACGGCACGATAAGCTTTTCATTGGAAGTACTCGGTACGCGTTTGATAAGGAAACGAATTCCGTGAAAGCTGTTCCAGCGTAGCAACCAAAGCACAAAGAAAAGAGGTTATCCCGACGCGAGCACTCTGCCTGCCTTTCTTTCTTTATCGCTAACGCAAGAAGCGTGTTCTCAAAGCAAGAAGAGCTACAATCTGCTGTTGATTCATGTTCTGCTGATATTGTGATTGTAACAGAATCTTGGTTAAACGGAGATATTGATAATTCTGAATTACTGTTGAACGACTCGCATTCAATTTTTCGCAAAGACAGGGTGGGACGCAGGGGAGGGGTGTTTTTATAGCGGTTAAAAATACATTGCATGTTCTAAAAAGCCAAGTGGTGAATGATTGTGAAGCATTGTGGGTCCGAATAAAGACTCCTTCGTCCTTTGTACTGATCATTGCCTGTTACAAACCACCTGACCTTCTTGGACTACCGTCCCTTCTTGAGAAATGTATAGAATCCCTCACCGAGTTGTATCCCTCCGACGTATTTATACTCGCTGGTGACTTCAACTATCCCGAAATCGCATGGCCTGTTGTACCTGCCCGCATGCCGTTCGACTTGTGGCGTTCTCTTCCCGCTCAGGCCCGATGTTTCGTTGACTGGTGCAGCGCGCACTCTCTTTTCCAAATGGTCGATAAGCCAACTCGCGGCTCCGCAACTCTTGATCTATTTCTCACTACCAACCCGGAATGTGTCACAGCTGTCGAACTCTTAGAACCTCTTAGCGATCATTTGTCTATTTACGTCCAATTGTCCATTCCAACGACTAAGTCCTGCCCATTAAGTAAGACTGTGTTTAGTTACCCTCGAGCCGACCAAAATGCTCTTCTTCTCCATCTATCACGTTTCATGCATACCTTTCTAGAGGGCTTTCAAAGTAGAACTGTTGATGAAAATTGGATCCTAATCAAAAATGTACTAATAGAAGCCTTGCACACATTTGTTCCGAGAGTTCATATCAGGTCATGTATCGAGCGCCCATGGTTTTCTCTTCGTCTGAAACGGCTTCTCAGTAAAAAGCAAAGGCTCTATAGTCGCGCAAAGCTCATAAAAACCTCATCAGCGTGGTCTAAATACAAAGAATGCGCCTCGACTTGCAAGTATGAAATTAAGAAAGCTAAGCATAAATTCTTTAACGTAGATCTCTTTAATTTACTGAAAACAAACCCTAGGAAATTCTGGTCAACTATAAAACCCAAGCAAATCAAACCATCCCCCCGCGTCGTTGACTCGGGCGGAAATGAGCTCTCGGAAAGAGAAAGCTGTGAGACACTTAACTCTTATTTTGGCGATGTTTTCACAGAAGAGTCTTTTCCCTTACCCGACCACACGCCCCAATATACAATCGCAACCAGGATGGACCCTATTTCTATTACACCGTTTGGCATCGAGAAACTGATTGATAACCTTCCCAATAATTCTGCCCCAGGCCCGGACGACATATCGACTAAATTGCTTAAATTAACTAAACCTGTTTCCAGTATTCTTCTATGTAAGCTATTCCAACAGTCCATTGACTCCGGTGACGTACCCGCTGACTGGAAACATGCTCGAGTAAGCCCAATATTTAAGAGCGGGGACAAAGATTGCCCCACGAATTATAGGCCCATTTCTCTCACCTGTGTTGCAAGTAAGTTGATGGAACATATTGTTTATTCAAAAATTATGAACTACATGGTTGATAATGGTCTACTTTTTGTAAACCAGCACGGTTTCCGCCAGTCTCTGTCCTGTGACACCCAGCTTTTTGAATTTACAACAGACATTCATAAAAACCTTCATCTTCATACTGAAACGCATGCTATTTTTATTGACTTTTCAAAAGCGTTTGACAAGGTTCCTCATCACCGTTTATTATTAAAATTACGTTCGCTTAAGATTGAAGAAACTCTGATCAACTGGATAGCCAATTTTCTTTCGAACCGAACGCAGTACGTCGCCCTTAACAACAGTTGCTCGTCTTCTATAGCAGTTAAATCCGGAGTACCTCAGGGAACCGTGCTGGGTCCATTGTTATTTCTCATCTACGTTAATGATTTACCTTCCCTAATTAAGTCTTCAATTAGATTATATGCTGATGACTGTGTTGTGTATTCTAAAATATCCGATCCTTCTGAGTGTGCGCAACTCCAAGTTGATTTACACGCTATCGAATCTTGGTGTGAAAGGTGGCAGATGCAAATAAACGTAAATAAAACTAAACAAATGACTTTCACTACTAAACGTAACACAATTGACTTTCAATACTACCTTTCCGGTAATAGGATCGAAAATGTATCAACTTATAAGTACCTCGGGGTTTACTTAACAAGCCGTCTTTCATGGGAATGTCATATAACTAACATTGTTCGTAAAGCTAACCAGACACTCGGCTTTTTGCGACGCAACCTTTTTCTTGCCTCTAAAGAAACTAAGCTTTTAGCATACACCTCACTTGTTCGTCCCCAGCTGGAGTACGCCTCATCGGTTTGGAATCCCCATCAGTTATTTTTAGAAGAGATGTTAGAGGCCGTCCAAAACAGAGCGGTACGGTTTATTCATAGAAATTATAATTTCACGGCTAGTGTCAGTAATCTTAAAACTCAACTTGGCCTCCCTCTCTTAAAACACGTAGGACGATATCCGCCTTAACCATTCTACATAAATTTTACTATCATCTTCCTTTGCAGAGATCTTTATACTGCATCCCTGCACCTCACACCTCCCGTCGCTTAGATAACTCCTGCAAGCTTCTTTTATCCATTCCTAGGACAAATATATTTAAATTTTCACCTCTGCAGCTTTCTATTAACAATTGGAATAAATTACCAGACTCAATAGTAACAATATCGGATATCGCAAAATTTAGAGAAGCACTTGCCACCTTTTACGGCCTGTAGCCCACTTGTGTTTCATCTTTTGTTCGTTTTTTCTCCCTTTTTGTTTGTATTGTGTACCTGAATTGTACAAAGACTGCCTGCCCCCCTTATGTAAAGCCCCACGTGGGCATTTAAGGGATTAATAAATGAAATGAAATGAAATGAAATAACAGTAGAAAAGAACGCAGGACTCGTTCAAGGAGCGCCAACATCCCGATGACGGTAATATTGAAAATATAAGTTATTAGTATGATACTAAAAGGGCGCAGATTTACGAGCGGTTAACACGCGTAAAATAGTAAATGTAAGCACACTATAAAATCAGTTTTTATTTTTATTACTTTGTTGAATTTATTGGGCGGTAAAAGTTTTCTGACTTTCCGCCATTTCTGAAAAATGTCGAGCATGTAGAAACGAGTTTTGATTGCTAGAACGAACTTACCTTAGTACGTTAGCACGAGCAGGAGGGGAAAAACACGAACGTCATTTATAGCAAATCGCACTCATTGCATGGCTTTATTTCGAACCTCTAAATGCACAGCTATAGCACTGACCCAGTGTTAGTGCGTAGTTCTTGTCGTATCTCTTGATTTTCGAGATGTTCGTCATTACTTTGGCACGTAAACTGCCCTAAAGAAAAGCGCCGATTCTGTGTTCGCGCCAACAGTGTCGGACAGTGTAAATACATGTACGTATTCATTTTAACACCATTTTTAATGCCATGAATTCGACAGACAAGAAAAAACGCAGCAACTGAATAATATTTTTCTCTGCGTGACTGGGAAATGTTCCAAGCTATCTAGTAAGCACGATTTATTCGTGATATTTGCTCTTATAATCAAGCGTGGGGAGAAAATTCACTCAGTTTTTTCAATAGAAATGTATTAACGGAAGTCAGTCTCAGACTGGTTGGCGTCTGCTTCAATTTGAAACCGCATACTAGTGCCAGTGGAACCTCTAGCGTACGTCATAGCTCTATGGTACTACATAGACAACATATTAAAACAGCGCACAAGCAGAGAGGTAAAGAAGAGAACACATAGGACAGAGCGTTTACTCCAAACTGATGTATTGTGAAAGAAAAAGAAAAGACGAAGCATCAAAAATAAAACACACAAGTATGACCAAAAAAAAAAAAGAAGTCTCGCGTCTGAGAGAGCTTATGTGCATCGCCCTGGCCACGCACTCGCGCAGTACCAAGGGAGAGGGCTACCGCTGGCGTACCAAGACAGCCGAGACGGCTGTCTTGACTGGTGCTCGAGATGTACCTTACGGTGGCAGCCATCCAGTCCCAATTCAAAGGGAAAACCACCAAGGCTCCGGCGCATCCAACCGTTCCAACTACGCAAAACCTGTCTTCTGCGCCAAAGTTATTGGGGAGTTGTCGTAGACCGCGTTTCTCCCTCCGTTAACCCCTCCGCAACGGAGAAGCCGCAACTGCGACTGCGAGCCAATAGGGAGTTTTCGTAGATCATTTTCGCCATTCCATAACGCTCTCCGCAACCCCTACGATACCCGGAACTCTACGGTCAAGGCCACTGGCGCGCAGGCGCAATAGCGAGCTTCTTCGTTGCGGAAGGCTTAGCGGAGGGGAAACGCGGTCTACGAGAACTCCCTAATGGCCATGACTGTAGAGTTCCGGGTATAGTATCGGGTTGCGGAGAGCGTTGCGAGACGGCAAAAACGATCTACGAAAACTCCCTATTGACCTTTCGTTACTGTGAGATGCTTTTCCTTGGTAAACTGTTTTGTTCTGGGAAAAAATATCAATAAATAGATGTTGCATTAGCTGGTGCGCCTTGACAGCTAAATAACGAGTTAATTAGTTCAAGTCTATTCTGTCGTAAAAACGTCGCCAATAAAAAAAAAAGTAATTCTTAGGAAATGCCTTAGCATGACTATTGGAAGAAAACACACACGTCCCCCTCTGGGAAACGCTAGCGCTGAAACTTTTTTTTCTCTTTTGGTTTTTTCTTTTGCTTCTATTTTTGCTGCCTCTTTTAGGCCTCGCTACGGGGTCAGTGTTAGCGTTTCCCAAGGGACACGTGTGTAACTTTTCCCAAAGGTCATGCTAACGGATTCACCAAGAATCTGCCAATGGATCTTCCCGTAATTATTGTTCACCCCTTTCTGCCTGTCAGAGTACGTCGACGCCCATGGATATGGTCATCCATATCACTCGTGGAAAGAACCAGATCCATACCACTCGTGAAAGGAACCGGCCTCATATCACTCGTGGAGTGAACAGCATGCATCGTTTTAACTAGTGCCACTAGATAAGCTACGCTTCAGAGTAACGACACTCTGGCCATATTGTGTCTTAAAATCATGGTTGCCAGTTATCTGAAGCTTTATCTGAAATCGCAGGAAACGCTTTTCCGCCCTTTACAAATAGTTTAAACAGTTCGAGACAGAGAAAAGCAATATTACATGACTTTCCGAACACCGAATCTAATGTTGAGGAAGTCGCACTTTTAATTTTGACGATCGGCAGTTGCGTCTGCTCTGCATAGGAACCAAAAATGGCGGCGCCCACAACAATGTCGGGGAACGGAGTGCCGATACTCTAAGCGCAGCTTATTTAGTGGCTCTAGTTTTAACAATACACGCACATCACAGCCCACGCTCCGCTATTACGGAAACCCAGAGCGAAGAACAACCATCGACAGCAGAGCGGCAACTGAGCACGCCCGCATCCCACTGCGCCGCGGCGCGGTGCAACGCCTTCTAGACTACAAAGCCGTAGTGCTGAATGAGATGGCGTCATCAGAGAAGGCCAACGCTGGGTACAGTTTGGACCCGACGATTGCGTAAACGTTCGGCTCAAACTTGACTCGAAGCCGAGCCAGACCTATAGTAGGTCGATGTCTTTAGGGCAGCAGTTGGGACTCGCTTGCTGCCGAACGCTCTTCCCGTGGCCTGTGAATCTCGTGTTAAGGCCTATCGAAAGAGAACACAGTAAATGCCGTGCACGACATAAAAGCGTCGCACGCTTCTAGAAAAAGACTGAACGTCGTGGCTCGCGCGTACGTTTTCAGGTTGGACACTAGCCACGCAAACAACACGGCTTTCATCCTCGCCTGCTTGATCTCACCTCCTCCTTTTTCTTGTTTTCGGGAGGATGATGACACATCAATGGAGGCCTTGACCACAGTCATTCATCTGAGCGGGACCCACGTGATGAACACACGCCTGACCTCTGTCCGAGGATGCAAGCGGAAGATTTTTACCCACGGTAAAAGAAACGTCCCAAAGTGGACCCCGACCGGGGAAAAACTCCACTGCATGTACCAGCAAATGCTGCACTGCATAAAATGTGTTGTTTAGACTCTTTATTTAGCTAAGTGCCACAAGCGACAATGTGTTCTCTAGTCATAAGCAGTCGCACGCGGTAGCAACGCACTCGGATACAGCGCCAAACGCACGAACGTGTGAACCAGCCTTTACAGGCTGCTACCCTTGTTCCTGCTGTCTGCTGGGACGCCGTGCCGGGTGGCGGTGAGAAGGCGGTGCATACCTGATGCAGTTTTCAGGGTCGCGCGTGCAGTCCACGTTGCAGAGAAAGCGTTCCCACGACAGCCATCCCATCGGAGGAGTCCGGGCGAGGCCGTTGTCGAGGCCCTGGGCGGTCGTTGCAAGCAGCAGGGCGACCCCGAGAGACAGTGGACACCGCAAACGCATCCCGGCACTGGAAACGAGACACGCAATGATGAAAGCTCTTAACGTGGAAGCGTCGGGCGAGGGCAACAGCGCGTTCGACACGCGCTTCGCGCAGCCCTTTGAAAGATTCGAGATATACGACGTGTTCGCTCTTGAAGGCACTGTACGCACAGTTGCGTTTGAGAGCGTTTGACCGCGTTGCAGCTGCGAGAAGCCAGGACATCCCTGCTTCTTATGTCGCGTGCCAAGCTATTCCTTGAATTGGATTCCAGGCTTCATACGAAGCACAGATCTGCCGCAGACTCGCTTTGATCGACGCAAAGCCGTCAAACGTACTCAAACGCTTTCGAACGCAACTGTGCGTAGGAGCATAGCCTCCTCTATACTCACAAAGCGTGGCCGTCCGACTACGGAGCCATAGAGTGCCTGGTCGCAGATTTGAAACGCGAGGATCTGGTAGCAGAGAGCATTTGTCGGGGAATCTGGTATTCAGCGCACAGCTTTTTACAGCGGCGAGGACCCGAAACATGGGTTTCAAACCCGACGGGAAAAGAAGCGGTAGCGCGAGGAACGCGAGGAGCACGAGCGGACATTTCATCGCTCGGGAGAAGTGTGTTTCGGCGTCTCGCCGCAGCGGGGCGCCCGTTACATGCCTCTCCTCTCCATCCGTTGTCTGCCACTCTACCTTTTCACTTTCGGCTGCCGCGTCTCGTGGCGATCTGCCAGGCTTTGTCAGTAGCAGAGGACGTCACGGTAGGGGCCATGAGACTGTAGCTATGGCCGCAAGCGAAGGAGCACAAGATCGCAACTTCCAAACGCTCTTTCGCGGAACGAGTGCACGCGCTATAGCTCACTGGCACTCAGGATGAGAGCTGTAGGGAAGGGTTTTAGTTGTCCCGCCCTTAAGCCCGGTTCCACACTAGTTGCGTTTGACTGCGTTTGACTGCGTTGCGGCAGCGAGGCCACCAGGACATCACTGCTGCTTATATCGCGTGCCAAGATGATTCCTTGAATTAGATTCCACGTTTCATATGAAGCACAGATGTGCCGGTGACTCGCTTTCGGTTCTCGCCGCAACGCAGTCAAACGCACTCAAACGCAAGTGTCTGAACCGGCCTTTAGTGCGAGCTTCGTACCTTCGGTAACGCTTCGTAATCTTGTGAGCATCGAGCGTGCACGCTCAGCCACAGCATGGCAGAAGGCAACGAGCTCGTGCAGGAGGCCGCGCGTTCACAAGAGACGCCCTGCCGTTTTCACCTTGTCATGGACTACACAGGATTGTGCTATGTAAAGCCGGAGTTACACTGTTTATACGTCACACAAAAGACAGTCTGCATACAGATTCGAACGCGAGTCACCGCGAGATCCCTGCTTCGAATGCCGCATGGCAATGAGTTCAAGGAGTAACTCTGCACGCGGCATTCTAACCACGGATATTGCGGTGGTTCGTGTTTGCAGACTGTCTTTTGTAGGATGTATGAGCAGTGTGACCCCGGGATTAACGGTTAATTTTTGGTAATGCGAGGTTATATTTATTTAACTGTTTAGGAAACAATCGGTTAGTGTTATAAGAAGCGTCTGGTCTGGTTTGTAACCGCGCCCAGTCTGTGGCTTATAGGCGTCTCGTTCTATTCTCCGTGGCTTCCCGCTGGGCCCCAGCCGCGCAGGTGGCTCCGGCGCGTCCGTGTAGGCCTTCTGAGAAGAGGACTGCTGTCACACGTGCCTTAGTCACGTGAGCCATTAAGCGGTGTGGCAGACGAACTTGGAGTGCCAGCCTCCGGTGTTTCAAGATCGTTCTGACTGTCTCGAATCTCGGTTATAAAATCGTCACTCGAAATCAAAGAGGATGAACTGTTTCGCTTACTGATGCTGAGGGAAGGGGCGAACTTTCTCGAGGTTTTTGCGCACTTTAGAATTGAATCTTGATTCGTACGTTCAGCTGCTCAATGTGCTTGATTAAAGAATTGCGCAAGGACGACGGAGGGAAGAACGAGAAGACAGGAAAGAGCGCTCTTTCCTGTCTTCTCGTTCTTGCCTCCGTCATCCTTGCGCTGTTTATTAATCATGTTTACCCAACTAGCCCATCAGATGATTTTATTGTTCAATGTGCCACTTCCAGGTACTTCTGTTGTTTGTGCGAATCTCACACGTTTGGTTCCCTAGAACTCGGACGACGGCGTTTCTGGACCATTTCTTACCGTTCCTCTAGTCTCTTGCACATACTTGGTACTTTTGATGCAGGTGTCGTTCTTTAGAGTTCCTTAAGGCGTTTGGCTTCCTGTCCTGACCGCATTACATTAGTTATTGATCGTCTAAGAAGGCCGAACCTTGTGCGAAATCCTTCCCTGGTAAATATGTTGGCGGGTGTATAGCCAGTTGCGATATACGGGGTCGTCCGGTATACTACCAAGAAGTTATGGCAAGCCTCTTCTATAGTTAGCTATGACTTCAGGCTTGCGTCTGATTCACTTTTTCAATGTTCCCACAAGCATTTCTGCCGCACCATTCGTTGCAGGGTGGTTCGGAGTCGTGAGAATAACTGTTGCACTACGTTTCTTGTCATAAAATTCCGGATTTCTCTTGATCGTAATTGCGGGGCAATGTCAATCGCAATTCTTTACGGAAGTTCGTATCTTGCAAAGAGAGCTAGAAAGATTCGTAGTGGTGGCTGTCGAATTCGTCGAGGTCATAGACACTACCTCGGGCCATTTCGAGTATGCATCAATGTCCAGCCAAAACTTTCTATCTTGAAAAGGTCCTCCGAAGTCTGCATGCAGGCGTTACCATTTCTTGTTAGTATTCCCACGAGTGTATGGGAACTTTGGGTGCCTCGTTGCTCACTTCCAGGCACGGTCGACGAACTCCGGAGCATCGGTTCGATGTCAGGATCCAGAAGCGGCCACCACACGTAGTGTCGTACCAGTCCTTTCATCTTTGTCATCCCCACATGACCTTGCCGCAAGTAGCTTACAACATGTTTTCGCCACCTCCAGGATAAGATGACGCGTGTTAAGAAGTCGAGCTCCACGATGAGTTCTGTTTAGCAAAGAAAGTAAAACTTGAGGTCGTCGGAATTCTCTTGTTCCTGCCATCCTTCCATGGTTCCTGCCATCCTTCGTGTCTCTCTGTTGATCTGCTTATGTGTCAGTGGGAGTACTTGGAACTTTCCGAGATGGAGACATTTGATATCGTCTATCCGCATAACTTCTGATTCCGCGGCGCTCTTGTCAGTCATGGGAGTCTTGACAGCATGTCTGTGACCACGTTCATATTGGTTGGCACATACATTATGTCAACGGTATACTCTGAGAAGATGATCGCCTATTGCCACATTCTTGCTGCAACCATGACTGGGATTCTCCTACTGGGATTGAAAATAGACACCAGGGGATTCTGGCCAGTCTCCAGCGTGAAGTGGCGTTCAAACAGATACTGCTGAAATTCCTTTACACCCTCGAATAAGCTCAACGCTTTGTCTATTTGAGAATAGTTCTGCTCACCTTTGGAAAGCTTTCTTGACATGAAGGCGATCGGCCACCGTTGCTTGTTGGGTAGTGCATGTTGAGGTATTGCACCAATGCCATAGCTCGATGCGTCACAGTGCCGTTCCAGACGAAGGACAAGATCATAGTGCACTAGCAGACACTGCTTGATAAGTTGCTTCTTCGCTTCGCTGAAGACTCTCTATAATAATGTCGAGTCTCGACCGCACCCACGTTTTATCTTTTCGCAGTAGTTCATGTATTAGACGTAGGATGTCGGCTGTGATGAACTTTTCGTGATAGATCAGCAGTCCCAGAAATGCTCTAACCTCTTTTTGGTCTTTTGGCGTCTTCGCTTGTAGGATCGCGTCCACCTTAGGTTTTAGGTGGGCCCCTTGCTTGTCTACGACATGTCCTAGGTATTCATTAGAGTCGTGCGTGAAGCAGCCCTTTTTCCTTCCCAAACGAGGGCCATTTTCCTTGAGTTTCATGCAGTGCAATGTACAGGTACTGATATTGATTGCTCTTGACAGTTACCACGATGTCATCCTGAAATAAAGCTGTGCACGGCAAGTTCGCAACAAGTTCTTCGATGACGCGTTGTATTATAGCTAATGCTAGGGTTATATCAAATGGCCCTCGGCTCACCTGGTACATCCCTTTGTATGTGTTCATTATGGAACTAGGCTTGTCTGCAATCCAGTTTAGTGAACTTCTCCCCATGGGCAAGCTTCACAAAGAGATGCTCAGTCGTTGGTAGTATGTACCTGTTTGGATTCAAGGCTTGACTGAGTGTAACCTTGTAGTCCCGCATATGCGCACTTGTTAATTTTTATTCATCACTGGAACGGTGGGAGTCGCCCATTCACTCCTCATCATAGGAGTGATTATGTGCTCTTTCTCAGGACGATCCAGCTACTCTTCGATCTTTTGTTGGAGAGCGTTTGAAATTGACCTTGAGAAACTTTGGCTGGGCATCTTCATCTAAACATAGTTTCACTGCGCAGACTTTAGCTCTCCCGGACCTTCAAAGGTGGAATCGAGTTCTCTGTACCACACTTGCGAGAGTCATGGTTTCAGCACGCACGTTGTGTACTTCCTTCCAGTTTACCTAAAAGTCCTTAAGCCATGTCCTTTTTCTTAGTATGGAAGGTCCCGCCTTCTTCACCACTTGGATATCATGACACTTGACTTGACCGTTGTACCGCATCTCCACTTGAACCATTTCTTCCGGAACGATTGGCTTGCCGGTGCTCGGCTTCAGCGTGATTTACGAAGGTTTCAAGTGGATGTCTGGAAGAATTTCTTGAAAGGTCTCCAGGTTGATCAAAGTATGAGGGGAGCCTGTGTCGCTCTCCGCCTAGAGAAGTCTGTTACAAATCCTCAACAGTTACTGCGATGGGTTTCGGGTAGCATTGGATTGATTAGATAAAACGGAGTTTCGTCTCCCGAGTTTTTTGTGTAACATGGTTCGTGATGTGTTTACCTGTCCTTTGATCTTGAAGATCTCGTTTCCAAATGGCAGACCATCTTGATGACCTCGTCTCTCAAATGGCAGATCATTTGAAAGTGTCCTGTTCTTCCGCGCATTTTACAAGTCTTGTTTCTTGCAAAACAGTTTTCAGGGTCGTGATTGCTTCTGCCACATCGGTGACACCGGGCAAGATTCACCGCTGCCATGAATGTCAGCGTCTGTTCAGTCAGAAGCTTTTCGAGAATGTCTCCATCCTGCCGCGATGAGTTTGTCTAGATGACGGTCGTTGAGGAAATCACCGACGTTGCGTTGCAATGAAAGTAGTTTGAGCACAGCTACGTAGTTCGCAGTGGTTTCGGATTCCAGCTGCTTCCGGTGGTAGAATCTAGTAGCGTTCAACCATTCCTTTGGGCGTCGGGTCGCTGTGATTCAGTTGAACGATCTGTACGTACGTCTCGCCGCTTTATTCGACAGGGGCCGCCAAGTTCCGTATTAGTCCGTACATTTCTCGTCTGACCACAATGAGAAAGAACATCGGCTCGCTTTGATTCCGGAATGTCGTTCGCAGCGAAGAACACTTCGATTGTCTGGATATACGAAGACCATAATTCTGATTTCTGATCGAACTCTTCAATTTTCTCGATGTGAGGCATTTTTTTAAGGTTTGAGATGTGGCGTCACTTACGTTACAGCCGTCTCCTTTGTTTCCGATGCCGCTCAGTTCTTCATATCCGGCTTTGTAGCGTGGATCCCATCCTCGTCGCCGTTAAGATGGACCGGTTAATTTGAGATAAGGCAAGGGTATATTCAACGTCTTTAGGATATGTACAATCGGTTGGTGTTACGAGACGCGTCTTGTCTGGTCTGCTACCGGGCCCGTTCGGTGGCCTTCCTGGCTTCCGTACCTCGTCGGTGGCTCGCCGCTCGGCTTACCCCTCCAGTTGTCTCGGGTTGCATCCGCCTATGCTGGGGCTCGAAAGGACGTGTTCGCTACTGCACGGCAGATACGCACGTAATGCATGGCAGTCTTCTTACGCTTATGTTACGTATACAAGTCCCCGAATCATTTCTGTCTCGAATGTCGCGTGTAAGGATATATCCCTGAACTGGTAGCCACGCTTAATATAAAGTCACAGATGTCCTGGTGACTTGTGGTGTAAGGGCTGGTTCACAGCAGCCCAGTTTTCTTGATGTTACAAGGCGTGAAGTTGGGCTGATTGAGCCATAATGCAAACTTTGAAACAGCGCTAAAAACACAAGAGACAAGAACGAAGCGTCGTGTCCGTACACTTCTCGTTCTTGTCTCTTGTGTTTTTAGCGCTGTATCTAAAGTTTGCTCTTGATGTTACTTTACGTTACGGAGGATTGTTTCCGCTTACGCTACAAATCACCGGGACATGTAGTGCTTCATATTAAGCGTGGCTATCACCAGTTCAAGGAGATAGCCTGGCACGGAACATTCG